>APFE031346299.1:987-30464 GCA_000404065.3 Pinus taeda | reverse complement strand
TTTAATTTTTTTAGTTTAGTTTTGTTTGCAGGTGCTGGAGCAGCGTGGAAGGAATCCGCAAGAAGTAATGTTGAAGAGAAATGCGGAAATGGAGCTGTGAGGAGACAGGGATTTGATTTGCAGCAGAGTGAGAGGAGCTCTAAATATTTTCCAAAAATCTTGACAAAAAATTTTAATTCGCTCTCCTTCAGATTTCTTGAAACCCTCATAAAAAAAAATTTAGATCTGAAAATGAATGATTTTAAAACCTTTGGAATGCAAGATTGCTGGTTGATATTTTTGGAAAGCAATTTTAAATGAAACCCCAACAAACAGATAGCTTGGAGAATCTCGAATTTCTTCAGCAAAAAACCTGCAAGAACTGATCCTGAGGCCAGATCTTACCCTCCAGGGCTTAGATCTGGCTTCAAACAAAAATTTCTCCTCAAACCTGTAACCTGCAACCTGTAATGGCAAAACAGAACACCCAAAGATAATGTGCAAGAAACGAAACTGAAAACCCTAACTAAATAATTATAATATTCACAAACTGCAGACTCTAAAATAGCCAGATTTCTCGTTATGCCACATAAATATTTTCACAATTTAAATTTTAATGTGAGATACTTTAGAAAACCCTTCATGCATTCATTAAAAAAAATTCAGATGATAAGCCCGAGATTAAAAACTAGTTGGGCTCTTTCAGAAAACACAATCCGGGAGTTGGCTGGTTCAGCCGAGAACTTCCCCTAACACCCAGTAAACTCAAAACTAAGATTTCCTGAACAGCTTAAATTCAACTATTAACATAGAGGGAAAAAACGATAGTGAAATCCAGATCAAATGGAGATACCTGCCATTATATTTCAAAATCTAAACTATCATTCAAACCCTAGAGATCAGACAAGATACCTGTGCCTGAATCAATCTTCATCAAGCTAAAATCAATAGCTGAAAATAAAATTATGCAGAAAAATAAATCATCTTACAGCGCTTTCAAAAGAGTAACACCGGCAAGATTTTTAACCCCAAAGTCTTTCTTTATTGCACAAAAAAAATGACTACAAGAGAGCTTTCTTTAGCACCAGAGTCTCAGATCTAAACTGATCTCAAATGACTCCTAGCACCCTATTTAAAGGAAAAAATCCCAACGGCTAGTTCGAGTGATCCATGTCAAACTACTCTTGACCGTCGATGAGAATCAAAATTTCTTTTAATCTCATCCGTCGAATTTTTAAATGCATTTTAATATATTAAAAAATTAAAATTCTGCATTTATTTACTCAAAAATTTGACTTATTATTATTTTATTATTTTTTAACTTATTTATTTTATTTATTTTTTATTTATTTTTAATTATTTTTTATATATTTATTCTTTTTCATTTTTTTATTTTTTAATTTTAATTTTTTTAATTATTATTTTATCTTTATTTTTTAATTTTCTTATTTTCTTAATTTTATTTTTGGATCCTCGAACTTAGCCTTTGGAAAATCACCTAGGACCTAGGACTAGATTATTGAGGGATTAATACTTTTTCTAACCCTCAAGAACTTTTACATCATGACTTTTACAATTTTACTTTCAGGGGGATTTTGCATAGACCCTCATAGATCACCCAGTTCTGCGACCAACTATAATCTAGCAGATCAACGCACTAGGATTCCCCTAAGATTCTAATGACAAAATTCATTCCGGCTTTGGGGTTAGGCTGAAAGAAAACTCTGCCGATCAAGAATCGGTGAGACAAAAAACCTTCCGGAACGTAGATTATCACTAGAAAATTAGGTCCACCTAGGCAATTTTGATACATGACTCAGCTTTGCTAAGATTATTTACAATTCACACATGCAGACTGGGTTTACAACATAATATGATAAGGTCGACGATGACTATCGAATGGCACGAACACGTCAATCAAGCGCTACCCTTTTGCGAAAAAAAAGGGGTGTACTGCTAAGGGTAGTTGACACGTAGTGGTCAACAAGGTGCAAATATCATAATCTATAACTTCCTTTTGGGATAAACCAAGAGCAACAAAACGAGCCTTATACTTTTCCGTACTTCCATCTGTTGCATGCTTTATCTTGTAAAGCCATTTTGAAGTAATAATTGTCTTGTCCAGGGTCTAGGAACTACTTCCCAGACATCAATCTACATAATAGACTCATATTCTATGGTCATAGCATCCTTCCACACTTAATGCTTGACGACATCTAAGAATGATGAAGGCTCATTTTGTATGATCGTGCTCATGATGGTCTGGTATCCCTGATACCTATTAGGTTTCTTACTTTGACGAAAGGTTCCTCAGGGTGCAACATGTCCTTTAGCATCATCAAGTATCCCCCTAAGCCATGAAGGCCTCTTCCTAGAAGAGGAAGGCTCATGTGGATGAGGATCAATCGGATCCATGGGTTCTTCTACATCAGGCATTGATTCATCATCCTTTTCTTTCGGTTACCTGGTGTTGGCTTCTTGAGAGCTCCTCAAAGTCAAAAGATTGTCCACCTTGCTAAGAGCCATATCTTCATCAAAGGTGACATCATGACTAATCACGACTTCCCTTTGACCGGTGTTGAACATTTCTTCAGGAGTCTTGGAACCCAATGCTTGATGAGGCCATCGATTTTGTACATATACGGCGGTGTTTGTAGTTTCAGCCCATAGAAACTTCGAAAGTCTTTGATCATGTGGCATGGCCTAGATAGCTTCCACAATCATGTGGTTCTTCCTTCTCGGCACACCATTCTGCTCAAGAGTATGTGGTGTAGTAGTCTCCCTCTTAATGCCAACCTCAGGTATGCTTAAGTGAACCAACTGTAATATATCGGAGGTCTTGCTTTGGCTTGAGGGGAATGATCCCCTTTTGAGCTTTCCTTCGACACATCCTGGACATACACCTTCTTTCTCTACTTGGAATTTGGGCATCCCTGTCACCATTTGTCTTACACCGAGTATAGCTTTATAATGAAGGGGGGGAAACCTCTGATGCCAAAGTTCAGAATGAAGAGATGTGTCATAAGACATGACACCGAGCGGACTTCCATCAACCTGATATAATGAATCAACACTAAACCCAAGAGTAAAGGCATCTTTAACATTACTTTTCCATATACGTACCTTGCCATTGTTGAAGGTTACCTTGTAGCCTTTGTCTTCCATTGTCGAGATGGACACTAGGTTCTTTTTAAGGTCAGGTGCATTTAATACATCTTGGAATTTCTAGCGTTCTTGAATGGTTGTCCTCTTCCTTGATTCCCAGCTCTCCTCTTACCTTTTCTATTGAATTTTTCATTCCTTTGATTGCCATCAGAGGGATTTTGATCATCATCTTGGTGTGAGTCCTTTCTATCATGATACTCCCTTGCATAGTGACCTGCTTTATCGCAGATGTAACATCATCATTTTCTTCCACCCTTAGGTCCAGCCTTTCCTTTTGATTTAGTCCTAGAAATATTTATTTTCTTAGCATGACAAGAAAAGGAAGTAGGAGGACCTTTAGGCATGGGCATTTCTTGCTCTTCTTCCCTTGTTTCTTCTTGAATGCATCTAGCCATTAATTCCTTGAAACCAAGAATTACATTGTTGTTCAAAAGAGTAGTCCTGAACACGTACCATTCGGATGGTAATCTTCTAAGAGTCGTGAGTCCCATTTCCCTATCAATAATAGCCTCCCCAATAGATAAGAGATCGTTCTTGATCTCAATTATTCTTAAGAAGTATGCTTGCATACTCTCATCTTTACCCTTCTTGATTTCCCTCAACTTATTTTTAAGCAACAAAACTTGATTTGCATCATTAACTTTAAATAAACTCACCAGCCTATCATAGATTTCCTTGGAGGTGTTCAGGTCAGAGATGTAGACCACCAAGTGCTTTTCGATAGAGTCTCGGATGATCTTTTGTTTTGACTTCTCTAGTTTTCCATTTGTTCCATGCAGCAGCAGATGCATTTGATGGAGGCTCAACAATATTGCCTCTTACATGGTCCAACACTCCTTGATCTTCTAGGGTTAGATTGATAGACATCTTCCATCTATGATAGTCAGCTTTCTCATGAAGCTTGCCTTCGGCAGAGTGTTGAGGACCCCATAGTTCTTTTAGGATAGCCTCGCCAATCTTCTCTTCGGTGATTTCTCTTGCTCTTGCTCAGGCTTTGTCTTCACCTCTGCTCTGATACCATGTTAAGTTATGGTATGTTCTATGCTTATAGTATTTTTCTTCTTTTTCTTATTATATTCCACAGATTAGCAATCACATGTACATAAAGTAAAGTGCATAAAGAACATTAAACAATCGACAGAAAACAAGCCAAGACAAGAGACACAAGATGTGGCGGCTAGCCAGGGATAAACCCCACAATGTGTGGGGAAACCCTTTGATCAAATCTTCTTTTATCTTCAATAATTCAGCAGAGATAAATAGTACAATAAATCTGATTTATATGAACAGTAGCAAACCCTAGATCAACAACATCAACATTAGCGGCTTCATCATCAAACTAGGGCAGACGATATCTCACAAACCGATCGTCAGATCGGCTTGATTCCACCACCAAAAGTTGTGGCTTCCAAAGGAGGTTCAGATGAACCTACAGTGCAGTTCAGATGAGGAGATCTTTTAGTCCACACAGGTCAAACTTTACTTCTACAGTTGCAGCTTCAATTTCGACAGCTTCCTTCAAACTAGGGCAGTCGATATCTTGCAAACCATCTGTCGAATTGACTTGATTCCACCACCAAAAGTTGAAGCTTTCAGAGGAGGTTCAAATGAACCTATAGTGAAATTCAAATGAGTAGATCTTCTAGTTCACGCAAGTCAAACTTTACTTCTGCAGTTGCAACTTCAGTTTCAGTAACTTCCTTCAAACTAGGGCAGTCGATATCTTGCAAACTATCCGTCGAATTGACTTGATTCCACCACCAAAAGTTGCAGCTTTTAGAGGAGGTTCAGATGAACCTACAGCACATTTCATATCAGGATATTTTCTAGTCCACGCAGGTCAATATTTACTTCTGCATTTGTAGTGTCAGTTTCAGCAGCTTCCGGCTTCACATGTGTGAGAGAGAGACCATTTTCTGCGCAGTAGAGAAGAGACTCTTTTCTACGCAGTAGAGAGAGAGAGATGTGATGAGATGAGTGAGTCCAAATGAGGAAAATTCCTCCTATATTTATACACAACGTTGGTGTTTGAATAGATGTGACTGTTGGGCTTCTGAGCCTACATGAGTTGAAGGTTTGATTGATAATAATTCCATAATCAAAATAAATTCATATCTCCATGAATACTTATCGGAATCGGATGATATTTATATCAATCCTAAACCTCTTGATGAGAGGAATATAATAAAAATTTTATCAACCATGAATAAGATGACCCACATGAAGTTTTTCCATGGTTTCCAATTTTGACAAGAAGACAAGCGCTTCACTTTGTGTCGTTGATCTCCTCTCTCCAGATCTAACAGTTGGAAGTGACATCACAAATCGCAATTTCTCCCGACCAAGGTTCATTCACTCTTGAATGATGTGATACGATATAATCCAATGGTCAACAATCAGCAGTCATCCAACGGTTGACAGTGATATCGCACAGGGAACTTGCGTGACACTTACCCACCTCACGAAGCCGATATGGTTTATAAACCTTGATCTATAAAAAATAGTGTTCAGGTTTAGACTTAAACTCCGATCACTTTAAAACCCGATATCCATTGGATAACAAAGGCCATCAAATCCTACGGCCTCCGGGTCTACAACCAACACACAGGTTAAAAACAGGCCTAACCCTGTCATTGACTATGACGTAAGTGGTTGAAACTTAGATCGATGGTTAGGATGGAGTACGGGCCTTCAACCACAATCAAGCCTTTATGTGCTCTTCTACCATCATTATTAATATTAATTACCACCATTAGCACATAAACGCTGAGATTATAATTAAAATATCAAAAACAGAGAAAATAGCCAGATGCACTGCAGAATGCAGATTCATGGAAGTAAATGAGAGTCTTCACCATAATTGACATGTAATCACACACTAAATCAATTTCTTCAATATAATAATAATTACAGAGACTTGGCCCTCTCACTTAATTACAACAATTTTACATATATCTATTCCAACCTCAAAACCTATCTATCACTCAATGCTCGCCTCTCACTCAATCCTCAATCATCTCAGCTAATCCCTCTTCATTACATTTTCTTCTTTTTATGAGTCGAATCCTATTCTAATTGTACTAACAACTCGATCTCTATTTCAATCATTCTAACAATCAAATCTCTATTTTCAAGCTCCATTGCACACCTATGCTAACAACTTATCCCTTAATCTAAAATAAGACAATTTCCAAACTATTACAATAATGAAGTACAAATCATTTTCAAGAGATCCAACCCTCTCAATTAAAACTGACTTTTGACCACTCAAGTCAGTGAAATTCAACTCAGTTAGCCACAACATGTGAACAAACCATCACATTGCTAGCTAAGTCCAGATGCTCCTGCATCAGACTCCCAGGGAAGAAAAGAATCATCCCTCATACTTTCATGGTTTACTCCATACTTCTGCAAGCCTGCTGTTGTCAGCCAACTAGCATCCTCCACTGGCTATCTTTTCCATTTGACTAGATATTGATAATAAACTTGTCCTCTGGTTCTTTTGGATACTCTTTTCTCCAAAACAGCTTCCACCTCTCTCTTAACTGTCTTTGGAATTTGTTCTTCCCAGTTCAAAGTTTGAACTTCATCTTCTATAGTTTCCTCATGTAGCTTTGTCTCTATCTCTTTGTATGGATACAAATCTGCATCATTGAAGATAGGTGATATTCCAATCCCTTCTGGAAATTCAATTTCATAAGCATTAGTTGAAAACTTTCTTACAATTCTACATGGTCCTATCTTTTTCATTTTTAGTTTATTGTAAGTCATAGTAGGAAATCTTTCTTTTCTCAGATACACAATCACTAGATCTCCCACTTGGAATTCTTTCTCTCTTCTTTTCATATCTACTCTCTGTTTGTATTTTCCACTACTTTCCTCTAATCTATCTTTGACATCTTCTTGTAGTCTCTGCATCTACTTTGCAAACTCTTTAGCTTTTGCACTTCTTGTCTCTTGTTTACCCAAATTTCTAAGCTCATACACACCTGTTGGATTCATCCCAAAAACAATCTGAAATGGACTCATTCCAGTACTTTGGTTTGGAGTATCATTATAAGAAAACTTGGCCTGAGCTAGTGCTAAATCCCACTGCTTAGGATTTTGATACAGTAAACTTCTCAATATGTTTCCCAAGCTTCTATTTACTACTTCGGTCTATCCATCTGTTTGAGGATGGTATATTGAACTGAAACTAAGGTTAGCTCCTAGTTTCTTCCAAAAAGTTCTCCAAAAATGTCCTACAAACTTTGTATCTCTATCAGACACAATACTTACAAACAATCCATGCAATCTTACAATTTCTGAAGAAAAAAATAGATTAGCAATATGTGTTGCATCACTAGTCTTTTTACATGCAATGAAATATGCCATTTTGGAAAATCTATCTACCACAACATAAACAGAATCATTCCCCCTTTGAGTATTAGGTAACCCCAAAACAAAATCCATGTTAACTGCATCCCATGGTTGGTTTGGTATTGGCAATGGCTGGTACAATCCTGTATTCTAGCTTCTCCCTTTAGCATGTTGACATATCCTGCACTTCTCAACAAATCTCTTAACATCAATTTGTGTCTTTGGCCAATAGTAAAAAGCATTTACCTGAGCAAAGGTTTTGTCTTGTCCAAAGTGACCAGATAATCCTCCACTATGTTTCTCCTTTATTATGTTTTCCCTCATAGAAAATTTGGGAATGCACAACTTGTTGCCCTTAAACAATAAACATCCTTGGATAAGATAATCTAACCACTGAATTCGGTTATGAACTAATGGATTTTGTAATATGTGTAAATATCTTTGAAATATGCATCATCTTTATACATTTCAAAAATTTCTTCAAATCCTACAACACCAACTTTTAATTCTTGCACAATGAAATTTACCCTGCTTAAAACATCAGTGACTTTTTTCAACTTACCACTTGTGTGCTTTATCACAAAATTAAAGCTCTGTAAAAACTATACCCACTTGGTGTGTTTCTAGTTCAATTTTGGCTGGTTGTTTATGAACTGTAATGCATGATTATCATAATACAATATAAACTCCTTTGGTAGCAAATAATGTCTCCATTTTTTTAAGGCATGTATAATAGGATATAATTCTTTATCATAATAAGAATACTTCTTCTTCACTTCATTTAATTTCTCACTGAAGTATGCTATTGGTCTTTGTTCCTGACTCAAAATTGCTCCAATTGCAACTCCACTAGCATCAATTTCAACTTGAAATACTTTTCCAAAATCGGGTAAAGCTAAAATTGGTTTCTTTGTGATTTTCCTCTTCAGCAACTTAAAATTCTTGTCTGTTTCTTCTGTCCACTTGAAGGGATGATTAGTCTCCTTGATTGTTTCAAGAATTGGTGCACAAATATAACTAAACCCTCTGATAAATTTCCTACAAAAACTTGCAAGACCATGAAAACTTCTTACCTCAAATATATTCCTTGGAATAGGCCAGTTCCAAATTGCTTTGACTTTCTCTGGATCCATTTTCAACCCTTCTTTAGAAACTACAAATCCAAAGTAAATTAATTATTCTTTCATGAGACTACATTTATTCAAATTTATCAGTAGTTTCTCTTGCTGCAGAGTTCTTAAAACCAACTTAATATTCTCTAGATGTTCTTCTTTACTTCTGCTAAAAACTAGAATATCATCAAGATAAACAATAACAAACTTGCTTGCATATTCCTTCAAGACTTCATTCATCAATCTCATGAACGTGCTAGGTGCATTAGTGAGTCCAAAATGCATCACTAACCACTCATACAACCCATTTTTTGTTTTAAATGTAGTCTTCCATTCGTCTCCTTCTGTAATTCTTATTTGATGATATCCACTCTTCAGATCTATTTTAATAAAATACTTTTACCAACTCAAACAATCCATCAAATCATCCATGCATGGTAAAGGAAATCTATACTTGATAGTGATCTTGTTTATGGCTTTGGAATCTGTACACATATGCCATTCACCTCCTTTCTTTGGACTAAGTATGGTTGGTACAGCACATGGACTAAGACTCTCTCTGATTAGTCCCTTATCCATCAGTTCTTGCACTTGCCTTCCAACTTCTGCATTCTCTTGAGGAGTTAATCTGTATGCTGCTTTATTTGGCAAACTTGCTCCTGGTATTAGATTAATATGATGACTAATACTCCTGATTGGTGGCAATGCATTTGGCAACTCATCCACAATAATGTCAACAAAATCATTTAACAGAGTTTTGATTTCTTCAGGCAAATCATCTAAGTTTGTGGAAGTTAAAATTACCTAAGGTCTCCCTACAACAGCAAAATGTATTTCTTCACCTTTTCCTACCTCTTGCAATAGCTCCCTTCCACTCATCAACATAACATTGTTTCTAGGTGTTCCTTTGTCAGCGCCATCCTTCAATGGTAGTAGTGTATGTTTATTTCCATTATTCTCCAGAGTATAAGTATTTTTCCTCCCATCATGAATAGATTTCCAATCAAACTGCCACGGTCTTCCTAGCAATACATGGCATACATCCATTGGTATTACATCACACAATATCACATCTTTATATGCACCAATCTGTATCTCTACCTTGCATTGTTCTGTCACAATAATTTGATGTCCTTTCTGCAACCATGACACTATGTAAGGAGTAGGGTGTATTGTCTTCACTAATCCTAGCTTGTCCACCATCTCTGTAGAAACAATATTATCATTGCTTCCACTGTCAATTATCACTTTACAACATTTACCTTTGGATTTGCATGTAGTTCTGAATAAACTCTTCCTCTAAGCTGGTTCTTCAACCTCTTTCGTTGCCTTAAGTAATGCCCTTTTCAACAACAGGGATTCTTCTACTTCAAGGGATTTTTCGTTTTCTATAATTTGAGGTGTTTCTTGCTTTGCCTCATTCACATTCGCATTCCTCCGATTTTTGTTCTGTTATGAGGACAATCCCACGATACATGTCCCCATTCTCCACATGTGTAACACCAAATATCTCTTCCTCAGCCTCTTCCTCTGGGCGAAAATCTTCCTCTTTTAAAATCTCCCCTCTGTGGTGGTTTGCTACTTGAACTTCCTACTTCGATACTGATGTTGCTGAAACCTTGGTCTAGTAGTTCCTCTACCTCTTACTGAACTTTTCCTTCTATTCCTCTGATTTTGCTTTCTCAACATCTTCTCTTCTGCCTTGAAATATGCTTGATAGGCATCTTCAATAGTCTTAAGACTCAGCAAGTTGATCTCATCCTGTATGTTGTATCTTAAGCCATTGATATATCTGGCTACCTTCTCCATATCATCCTTTGCATGTCCTGCTCTAATACTCAATCTATAAAACTCTTCTGTGTATTCTTTAACAAACATTCCTTTTTGCCTTAAATTCTGTAACTGTTTGAAAGATTTAACTAATAATCTTTCAGCATAAATTTAGCTTTCATTTTACTCACTATTTTGTCCCATTGCTTGATCTTGGACTTTCCTTTTCTTGTTTTGGATGTTTGTAGTTAATCCCATCAAATAGTTGCATGACCCTTCAATCTAGTAACTACAAATTTCACATTCTTTTTGTCATCAACCTCGTCATAGTCAAAATATTTGTCCAATGAACTGATATAATCCATTATCTCTTCTACATTAAGACTCCCTTCATACGCAGGAATTTCCACCTTTGGTTTCCCACCTACTTTAGCCAACATCTTGATAACTTTGGTAGTTTCATTTTCTTCTTCTTCTTCTTCCTCGGAAGATTCTTCTGCAGCACTGTCAAATCCTTCATCAGGTGTTCTCCTCTGTGTAGTCTCCATTGTATCCATCCTTGTACGTAGACTCTAGATCTCCTCCAGCAGAACTGCATTTGCTTCAGGTCTTCCTTGACCTATGCCAGCTCCTCTCCTTGGCGACATGTTTACTGCAGTCAAACTCAATCTCTGTGCTTTGATACCAAAAATGACGCAGGAGGTCAATTGAACAACAACTGAACAACAATTGAATAGCAACCAGTCCCATGTTGACTTTCCCTTCAGAAGACAAGCGCTTCACTCTGAGTCATTGATCTCCTCTCTCTAGATCTAACAGTCGACAGTGGCATCGCAAATCGTAATTTCTTTCAACCAAGGTTCATTCACTCCTAAATGATGCAATGCGATACAATACAACAATCAGAAATCATCAGTCATCCAACGGTTAACAGCGATATCACACAAGGAACTTGCACAATGCTTGCCCGCCTCACGAAGCCGATATGGTTTATAAACCTTGATTTATAAAAATTCGGGTCTGGGTTTATACTTAAACTCCGATCACTTTAAAACCCGATATCCATTGGATAATAGAGGCCATCAAATATTACGACCTATGGGTCTACAACCAACACACAAGTTCAAAACAAGCCTAACCCCGTCGTTGACTATGATGTAAGCAGTTCAAACTTAGATCGATGGTCAGGATGGAGTACGAGCCTTCAACCATGATCAAGCCTTTATGTGCTCTTCTACCCCCGTTATTAATGTTAATGTCTATGATTAACACATAAACACTGAGATTATAATTAAAATACGAAAAACAAAGAAAATACTCAGACGCACTTCAGAATGCAGATTCATAGAAGTAAATGAGAGTCTTCACCATAATTGACATGCAATCACACACTGAATCAATTTCTTCAATATAATAATAATTACAGAGTCTTGGCCCTCTCGCTCAATTACAACAATTTTA
Source organism: Pinus taeda (assembly GCA_000404065.3). Lineage (NCBI taxonomy): Eukaryota > Viridiplantae > Streptophyta > Pinopsida > Pinales > Pinaceae > Pinus > Pinus taeda. The sequence goes on along the minus strand of APFE031346299.1, from coordinate 18,618 downwards.
TAGACCTCTGTTCAAACCTCAAAACCTATCTATCACTCAACGCTCACCTCTCACTCAATACTCAATCAGCTTAGCTAATCCCTCTTCATTAAATTTTCTTCTTTTTATGAGTCGAATCCTATTCTAATTGTATTAACAACTTGATCTATATTTTAATCATTCTAACAATCAAATCTCTATTTTCAAGCTCCATTACACACCTATGCTAACAACTTATCCCTTAATCTAAAATAAGACAATTTCCTAACTATTAAAATAATGAAGTATAGATCATTTTTGAGAGATCCAACGCTCTCAATTAAAACTGACTTTTGACCACTCAGGTCAGTGAAATTCAACTCAGTTAGCCACAACATGTGAACAAACCATCACATTGTTGGCTAAATCCAAATGCTCCTGCATCAGACTCTATTATGGTTGTTTATGTTGCTTCTTAGAGAAGTCGATGCTAAAGTCTATTATTGTATGATGATAGTTGACGATGTTTTCTTACGAGATAAGCGTCTTTTGAAGTTGAATGAACAATTGAATGCCATTGTTTTTTGAAATGTCAAAGTATTGAGATCCACCATGGCTAACAATTATGATGTTGAACTGGCTACTAATGTGAAAAATTGGAATGACTTTGAATCCCCTTAAGAGGGAGCATTATATAACATCATATTATGGACCATCTCTTATAGGTTGTGTGCCATGATACCTTGTGGTCTGGGAGCTGTATTATTGATTCCTCCTATAGGTTGTGTGCTATGAGACCTTGTGGTTCGGGAGATGTATTGTTGATTCCTCCTATAGGCTATGTGTCATGAGACCTTGTGGTCCAGGAGATGTATTGTTGATTCCTCTTGTAGAGTGTGTGCGTGATACCTTGTGGTCTGACATATGTATTGTGGATTCCTCTTGTAGGTTATGTGTCGTGAGACCTTGTGGTCCGAGAGATGTATTGATGTTTCCTCTTGTAGATTGTGTATCGTGAGACCTTGTGGTATGGGAGATTTTTTGTTGATTCCTCTTGTATGTTGTGTGTCGTGAGACCTTGTGGTCCAAGAGATGTATTTTTTATTCCTCATGTAGGTTGTGTGCCATGAGACCTTGTGGTCCAAGAGATGTATTAATAGTTCCTCCCTTAGGTTGTGTGTTGTGAGATATCGTGGTCTAGGAGATGATTTGAGAAGGATGCTATGTATCTTTCCTTATGATGCTATCAGTGATCTCTCCCTTAGGATGTGGGATGTGCGACCTATAATTGGTAGAGGAGATTAATCTCAATAGAGAGAGAGAGAGATTTGTATTTGTGATCTCTTCCTTAGGTTGTGGGCTATGAGACCTATAATCAGTTAGGAAGATTGATATTGAGAGAGAGAATGAAATTACCTCCCTGGATAAGAGGTAGTATTGAAAAATGTGGTAGCCATGGTCAATATTTTCATCTTTAAAACAAATAGAAAATTGATTTTTTAAATTTTCCTCCAAAATTACTAGGTCAGTTGGGCCCATAAGAGGCACCCATTCGAGCCCCACTTGATGGTTATATAAAGGAGATCATTTCTCCTCATTTGGATGCATCAACTTGGTCTCATGCATCTTTGATCCATGAAAATACATGAGGGATGAAATTTTAGGAGGACACCAAAATTCTAGGGAGGGCCGAAATTTTAGGGATTTGGATTTTGACATGACACTTCATCATGATTTTGAGATATTGAATATTTGACTTGAAAATTTGATGGCTAATTTCAAGCAGACCTAAGTTAGTTAGATACTTTTAGAGCAACATTTGAAGTTACCTTATGAAGTTGAGTTGAATACACTTGGATTGGACATCGTTTGAGAGCAGTGCATTAGCCATTTTTTTTTAGTAACATTATTGAGGCCTTGATGGATTAGCCTTAGAGAGGATTTCTTGTGCAGACATGAAGATTCTTGGAGACACATAATAGGGTTGTTGAAGTTAACATTGATGAACTAGCATTTTGGATATTTTTGCTAAGGAATTTTTTGGAGCCATTCTTGAAGGTAACCTTTAGAACTTATTGAAGAATACTTTGGAAGCCTTCAATCCATTAAAAATAGAGGGTTGGAGGCCTAGAGGATAGAAGACTAGGTTGGAACCTAATCTAGTAGAGAGGATTGGAATCCTCAAGAATACCAAGTTGTTGCTTGGTGAAGTATAGGTTGGAGCTTGGTTTATTTGAAGATTAGAGTCTTCATTTAGGGTTGGAGCCCTGAAGAATTAGTGTAAAAAATTGGAATTTGATTATTATAAAAGAGGATTGGAGTCATATTTTTTATTAATAATATTATTATTTTGTTATATATATATATGATATATATACATATATATAGATATATACATATACATACATACATATCTATATATATATATTGTGTTCTATTTTTAAGTGATCTTAACTAGTAATAAATAACAATTGTAAAAGGAAATATTGATTCACCCACCCCCCCCAGTATTTACAACACACATTATGGTAGGGTGGTAGGGTAATTTTTTGTGGATAAGACAATAACAATACTTCATAAGTATTTCTAATAACCATAGCTTTAACATGATTTTCATTGCTATATCAAAACATGCACTACCTGTACCATTGTTAAACCAAACATCAAGAAGTAGGGAATACACTTCTCTACCTACCCTGGACAAGACCTAGGAGTTATTCTCCATGGATTACATGTTAGGTTTTCCCTCCACCATTCATGGTAACGATTATGTGTTTGTGGTTATTGATTGGTTATCTAAGATGGCCATTTGCGTATCAAGCACAAAGAGTATCACAGCTGAAGCCACCACTAAACCTTCTTTGAGCATATTTGGGTTCATTTTGAGATACCTTAGAGAATTATTTTAGATAGGTACAACATGTTTCTCAATACCTTTTGGTCTATCATATGATCTCTAATGGATACCAAGTTGACCAAATTGATTTCCTTTCATCCCCAAACAGATGGACAACTAAAAGTGATCAACAAGATTATTTTCATATCTTTCACATGTACATTTCTAAGTATCCATGTGCATGGGATGAAAGATTTTATTATGTTCAACATAGTTATAATAGAGCCCTCTATAACTCTATTTGTAAATTTTCCTTTCCAAGTGTGCTTGGGGCTCCAACCATTGGCCCCAATTGATTTAGTTGTTCCCCTTGCATCTTCAATAATAAAGTCCTCCCATGCTTAGGTTGAGGTAGATAGAGTATCCAAATTTTTTGAATGAACCCAAAACCTCCAACAATAATTTCATGAAATCCTATATAAATCCAATGCCAAGTACATGTAACAACATGACCAACATAGGGTTCCACACAATTTTCATGTTGGTGATATGTTGTGGCTTAATTTACAGACAGAGCACCTCAAAGGCCCCCATAGGATATTCAAACCACTCCAATAAGGTCCTTACATAATCACAAAGTCTATGGTTGAAACAATTTTGAATTTGGTATCCCCCTTTCCTTGAAATACTACCAATATTTAATGTGGAGCTACTTCGACTGTATTTTCCACCTCTGTTGGAAACCTAGGAGGAAGTATAGCAATTGGCCCCCACAAAAATCAATCCTGACTGTATTAAACAAGCTACAGATTATCCGATCATGGACACCAAGAAAAAGGATACCCACCAAAAAAAGATACAACTCCCCTAGGTTGTAAAAGTATGACAAATTCTTCACCAAGTCAAGTGGCTCATCGAGAGGCATACTCAACATAATTTCCCCCATTTTATATGGGAAATTGACGCGATGGAGACTATTTCTTCCTAATATGGGAGGATTTATCTAGGTGGATATTAGTGTCCACCCAACTCTTCCTCTTACTAAATGAATCAAGAAACTAGCTCACTCTTATCTCTCATCTCTATAGTTAATTCCATCCCTATTGTATTGTTATTAGTACCAAATCACATCATTACATTAATATATTATTGTATTACATTAATAACATCAATATTAATATATTGTTAAGAGTGAAACTAGGGGCTAGTTTCCCTTCCTAGAATCTTTTTATGAATATACATATTATAATATATTATATATATATATATATTATATAATATATATATATTATATATATAATAGATAGATAGATAGATAGATAGATAGATAACTAATAATTAGTAGTGAAGAGCCATGTCTCTAAGGACATGACCATTTGTTGAAAATAGCTCATACTCACGTAAATAACATATTTACCATAATTTACTACCCACTATAATTTAAGAAAGTATTTGCGTAAAAGATGGGATAAGAAGAAAAAAATGTAAATAAATATACTTACTGCGCACCACTATTTATGGGTTCTTCAACACTTTAACAAATATGAGTAAAAATGTAAATGTGCAAACTTAATAGAATTTAATTTACAAAGGTACCTCATCTAATTTACAAAGAGACATGCCTCTTGGGCCTATTGAGTATAAAATTCACTTGAAACTTTCCATTTTATACAATTCACTTATCATCTCATTTCTTCTCGTACTTATTATTGATGTTCTGTCTACAATTACTATTAATGATGATATAAAGTGAATGCTACTGAATTTTTAATGTGATTTCTCTTTGAATTTAAATTAAAGTTGTTATTAGGCTAATAAGACATTGAAGAAATTTTTTCAAGCATAAAGCATACCATAAATTTAACATGGTATTAGAGCCTAGGTGAAGACAAACCCAAGGAACAAGAGAAGCAATCATTGTTGAATAATTGTTGCTGTTGAAAAAGGTCTGTTGGAACAAGTCTCCATGGCTACTCACTCTTATTTCAAGGTAGAGGATAAGCTCAATGAAAAATCATATTATCATGCATGGAAGGTAACCCTTGATTTGACCTTGGAGGAACATAAAGTTTTGAATTATGTGCAAGGGAAAGTGGTGGATCCTCTTCAAATGCACCTGCTACTACTAGAATGAAGTATAGAAAAGGAGAGGTCAAATTATAATAAAATATTAGTTGAATACATTCAAAATCATTTAATCTCTTACATTTATGATTTGGGAACTTCCAAGGAAATGCATGATAAGTTGATAGGGATATTCAAAGTCAATAATGCAAATAAAATTCTCTTACTCTAGAACAAGTTGAAGGATATCAAAATGGACAAAGGGGAGTCTATACAAACATATTTTCATGAAATAACTCAAGTAAAGAATGATTTTATATCTATTGGAGAAGTTTTTGTTGAAAGGGAACTCACCCTTATTGCACTTGGAGGTCTTACAAGGCCATGGGAAACATTTGTCACCATCATTCTCAATAATGACAGTACACCTGGTTTTGATGAGATATTGGCTAGATGCACTCAAGAGGAAATAAGTATGATGGAGAGAGATAAGTTTGTTAATGGAAGTGAACATATTGTTTTCTCTACACATGCTAAAAGGAGAAATGATGATGGTCCATCAAATTCAAGAAGGCAGGGTTTTGGCTCTAAGAAGGGATTTGAAGGAAAAGGCAATGGAAGATGCTTCATTTGCAACAAGTTTGGCCATTATCCTAGATAATTTCCCCACAAGAAGAATCCTCCAAGGGACAACAACAAAAATAAAATAGAAAAACAACAAGTCTAACTACAAAGGAAAATGGAATGCTCCTTCTACTCGAGAAGGAAATAATCGACCTCCCAAGAAGACAAGAAATTCTAGGTATGATGAAAATAATGTTGTTGGAAAACAAGATTAGTATTATCTCATTGCCGCTCTATCTACTTCTTGTGAATATTTTCTTCTTATTTAGACTAGAATCTTCTTGTACTTAAATTATTAGAGTTCTTCTTCATCAAACAGTAACCAATGCATGAATATAAAATAGACAAGTGACATAAAATGTAGGCTATCAGCTAAGGCCATAAATTTAGGGCATTATGAATTAGATGATTTGTCTTGACTAGTAACTGTTTGTGAGTGTATGTTACTTATTTAGATTAGGAACCTACCTTTGCTTAATTTATTAATTTTCTTCTTCATTAAACAGTAACCAATGCATGAACATAAATAGACAAGAGACACAAAATGTAGGCTATGAGTCAGGGCCAAAACCTCTTATTCTTTGAGAGGAAAACCCACACAAATCTTCGTATAGAGATTCCAATTAATGAATACCAAGGCCAATACCCTTGACCTATTAGCCACTCCAAGACCAAGACACTAATTCTCTAGATTTTCTTCTCCTTCTTCTTCTTGGTTCCTCTTTTTCTTTGAACTTGAGATCATATCCTCTAATTGTGGTATATATACCTTCATTTGAACTGTATCCTTCTGTTGTATAATTTAGACTCTTTCTCAGACATTCGATCCCTTATTACTGTGATATCCTTTCATCATTTATCTAATTTCCTTATGTTATTTGTTATTACAAATGTGATATGAATTCCTTAACCTTTAGATATCTGAACTTCTTGTGATCTGAGATTTTGTAATCTAAATTTATTACTGCCTTAGTCCATTGAAAAACCTCAAAGGTTTATTTTCCTTTGTCACCCAAAATATCAGAGAGATATGAATTCTCTTCATCAGAACTTGTCTTTACCTTGGTCACTGAAAATCTCAAAGAACTATCAAACTTGTTGATTGTAATTACCATCTGAAAATCTCAGAGGAATCGAACTCTGAACGGTAGAAATGTAGATACCTTTCATGCCTATATAGAGTGGCTTGCCCATATATATAAGATGATATGACCTTATCAAATGGATGTGTCTCTTAACTATGAACCGACATGAGTTTGTTATTCCTTCTTAAATCCGACATGAAGAGGAGAACTGTGCTTGTCTTTGGAGGGCTATTTTATAGTCCTATAGACTAGAATACATTTGACATATCCCCAAGTTAGGGTTCTTTATACATGACATTGACTCTTTGACTTTAATGACAAACCCTAAGGCTCTCAATGGGATCCATCTAAAACAAAATATCTTGCTTGTGAAAGCCATGAAGCAAGGCATTACAATAATAATTTTATTTACTTATTTTCATCGTTTACAAAGATCATAATTACATGTCATTATGAAGACCGAAAAGACAAGAACAAGTTCTTGGTCTTCATAATGACATTTAATTGTGATTTATGTAAATGATGAAAAGAAGAAAATAAAATTATTATATGCCTTGCTTCATGGGTTTCATGAGAAAGAGGTTTTATTTTAGATGGCTCCCACTAAGATCCTTTAGGATTTGTCATATAAATCATATAGAGTAAATTTCATGTATGAAGAATGTCTATAAAAGTCTCTAGAAGCCCTCCAACAACAAGCACTAATTCATCCTTTTGAAGTTAGCCTCAATACAGAAGGTATAAGCTCATGTCAGCTCACCTTATGAAATACAAAGCTATTCGAAATATAGGTCATATTATTTATGGGACAATCTACTATAAATACGTGGCTAGGATCTTTGCATTTACGGAGTTCAGAAGTTCGATATCTCTAAGTTTTTTGGATCACAATCACAGAGTTCAGATAAGAGTATAGAAGGAGCTCAGACTTGGGAATAGAAGTGGAGATTGGGTACTTTCAAGGGAAATCAGATCCCTATGAAGTGTGAATCACAGTGGCAACGAAAAGGGATAAAAGACAATTTCAGATAGCATTATAGTCATGAATTTCGTTGCTATGAATGAATCCTCATATTTGTTGCTATTTTAGAAAACATGCTTCGATCCTCACAGTGATTATAGGATCAATACTATCTCAGTCTTTATTATTATAGTATTACAGTGTTAAGGGTTCCATATACTTACAGTAAGAAGGATAGATGGATCCATCTCATTTTGAAGGATGACCATCACAAAAGTAAGTTCTCGAGAAGCTGACAGCGAGAAGGTCTCACAGTAAAGGAGATCTCGTGGAGACAGTGATAAGATCTCGATGATAACTATGTCTTGATGCAAAGAAGGTCGAAGTAGAAGAGGAGTCAAGAAAAAGAGAAGACAGTCTAGAGAACTAGTGTTTTGGTCTTGGAGTGGCTAATAGGTCAAGGGTCTTGGTCTTGGTATTTGTCAATTGGAATCTCTATAAGAATAATTTGTGTGGGTTTTCCTCTGAAAGAGTGAGAGGTTTTGGCCTTGACTAATAGCCTACATTTTTTTGTCTCTTGTCTATTTATGTTCATGCATTGGTTACTCTTTGATGAAGAAGAATATTAATAACTTAAGAAAAGGTAAGTTCCTAATCTAAAGAAGTAAAATACACTCGCAAGTAGTTATTAGTCAAGATAAATCATCTAATTCATAATTCCCTAGATTTATACACATCTCAATAAGATCTCGATGATAACTATGTCTTGATGCAAAGAAGGTCGAAGTGAAAGAGTAAAGAAGAAGTGAAGACAGTCTAGAGAACTAGTGCCTTAGCCTTGGAGTGACTAATAGGTCAAGGGTCTTGGTCTTGGTATTCGTCAATTGGAATCTTTATAAGAATAATTTGTGTTGGTTTTCCTCTCAAAGAGTGAGAGGTTTGGCCCTAGATCATAGCCTACATTTTGTGTCTCTTTTCTATTTATGTTCATGCATTGGTTACTATTTGATGAAGAATAACATTAATAACTTAAGAAAAGGTAAGTTCCTAATCTAAAGAAGTAAAAAACACTCACAAGATGTTATTAGTCAAGAGAAATCAACTAGCACCTTTGTTGAGGTCATGTGGATGTGGGATATGACCAGGGGGCGGGCTATGTTCTTAGCCCCTCACTCCTTGGCATTGCGCTATTGAGCACCTGTGGTCATGTGGTAACCAGTGACCAGGGTTTGGGGCTGGTCCCTGAGCACCACTCCATTGTGTCGAGGTCCTATGGAGAAGCAGGTGACCAAGGACTAGGGCTAACCACTCGGTGCCAACATAAAATTTAAATAAGGTCGGTGCCCATATGTTGGATTGATGGACCCTGACCCAGGTTCAACATTAGTTAGCCAAGAAAATACCTACACTACTGGCCCTTTTGACATCAGGCCATGGAGCAAGGACTGAAGTCTCACCCAAAGCAATATGGGGGGATGTAGGAACCAAGTTTCTACACCCTAAGATGGTCATGATGTTGACTTTTACCTTAAACCCTTCGTTCACGCAAATTGATAAGCCTTTAGGGCTTATCGACGTACTTTCTCTTTCGTCTCTAGAACCTCCGCGAAGGTATATGATCGTCCTTTGTGCAACCCTAAATGATGATTCAGGAACTTACGTGCCTTTGTAAGCATGTTATTGTATAAGTTCTCGAATTATCTTAAGTGTTTGCCAAATTTACCATGCAGTTAAGATTATCTTCGAGTAAACATATACCATTATTTGTGCTCATATAACAGATAGAAACATATACATTCGCGCATCAATTTAACATTATAACATAAACCCAGAACTTAACATAACATAATCACATGTGATCCATAGAGGAAAAATACACAGTAATTTTAGAATACTCTCTTTATTGATGATTCAGATTTTCAATACAAACTCGATCTGCCCTGTGCACACAGCTACAGGGGTCCGCGCACTAAGCTGCGAACTTTTACCCTAGGCCTCTACGCACTCAGCTGCAGAGCCTCTTACTACCTAAGAGTCTCGCTCTTAGCTCTTTACAGACTCATCAAATACTTCTACCTTTTCCTCCCTTAGACTCCTCTAAGACCTCCTTTTTATACAATCCCATGGTCCACGGACCAAGGGCAGATCTCTAAAACCGACACAACCTATCTAGAATAAGGGTGGAAAACCCTTTTTGACCCTTGATATCTTTGCGCTCCATGACCACAAAATGTGGAGACTTTACATTTCTTTATACAAACTTCGAGCCTTCTGCCTCAAAACTTTGGTTTTTAACCCCAAAATTGACCCACAGGGGACCCGTTCCCAACACCATATGGGGTAAGAAACATCGTGAGAGCGTAGTGGTACGGATTGGCATTCGGTCGAGGGAGGTTGTGGTTTCAAGCCTGCTTGAGGCTATCATGAGGTGCCACGCAGCAGCCTCTGGTTGGGCCACGTGGCATCCTGTAATTGGACCACCACCAACCAACCAATAAAAATGTGCCAACTCGCACATTTACGAGGCTTTCACTTGGCAAGACAGGATTGTTCTATACACACATAGTAGAGATGTTGACATCAACGGTACCACTGCCCAGTCAGTAGCCTAGTCAGTCAACCTTGGAATTTTTTTAGTTGTTGAGCTAAATGATCAGAACATCATAAATTTTTAATAGATCAGATTCATGCGAAACAAGTGTCATTGGAATCAGAAAGATAAACACTACGAATTGATGTCATTTTCAAAAGATTTTGGGCACTTTCATTTTGAGCTAAATTTTGATATTTGGATCATACATCCCCACTAGGAACTTTTGAACTCCAAAAGTTAGCTTCTCTTAGTAAAGAAAATGAGGAAAAAACTAAAAAAATTCCCAAACTCAACCCTTAATGCTTCATTTTCAATTGGTGCCTTCAAGCTCCATTCAAGGTACTCCACCTATCCTCTGCGAAGACCTTACTGTCTTGTCAAGAATTGAGCCACAATTCCTATCACCATGCAGGAACAAAAACATCGATGGATGGAATATGAACATTCTCTTTAAACCCGTATTTCATGGCTCAAACAACTTCAACTTGAAGTTCCATTGTTGAACAAAAACTTGACTCTCCATCTTGATAATCAGAAGCAATCCAATGCTTGCCATGCACTGATTCAATTTTTTCTTTACTGTACCCAAACTTTGCTTGTACACAAAAGTACTCTGGCTGCAAAAATTCAATCACGCATTTGGCTTTGTCCAAAAAAGCATAGTCATTTATTGTACAATATTTACCAAAGATTTCATTCACAAGAAGTTTCATCTTGAACACTTGTATCGTGAGTACATGACGCAACTGTAGACAAACTGGATGACAAACATTGCTCATCCCAAAATTCCTCAAACACTTGGACTTATAAATAAGCCAACAACATAACATGTCAAAGAAAAATATACTTGTTGCAAATAGTGATTATTCTTGTTCACTTTACAAAGTACCCAAAACAGGTAACGATAGCAACAAGCATTTACAATTTACAAAGAAACAAACTATAAAAACAATATATGTAATCTTTTCCTCTCCTAGACTTATGGGTTCTCTTTCTGCATCTATTCTGATTTGAGGGTTGCCTTAGGAACTGTTCCAATCTCCTCTTTGACACATGTTTTTCTTCTTGCATTGGTTTGGATAACCTCTTTATCCTTCTTGGGATGAAGTTCTGGATGATGTTTCCAACTTCTTTCATTCTCATGCCCATGCATGTTGCAATGGGTGCAAAAGTATTGTCGCTTGCCCACCGACAACGAAGTCTTCAAATGTGAAGGAGGTTCTTCATGCTTGATGCCAAGAATTTTTCCCATTATTTTGACCATCACCTTGCGTTTCTCACAATCATCCACATAATGGTCAATCACATCACAAAAAGTGCAAGGATACAGGTCCCACAAATAATCAAAATTACCAACATTCGGAAAATTCCCATGATATTTATACCTATCCCTTAGGCTGTAACTTTGACGATGTGGATTGGATAGTGACATGCAAAGTCCTTTGAATCATTCATCTCTCTTGGGATACATTTATATGATCACTATCATCTTGGTGTGACATATCATCCTCTAATGATTTCTTTGCCTCAAATAGTTTATAACATTCTCCAAACTCTCTATGACCATATCCCAATCCTTGATATCTTTGTCTCTCTTTCATCGTGATAGGATTAGTGATCCCTTGGCCACTGATTCTGAGGCCTCCTCCTTCATAATCCATATCAGTTAGCAACGTCATACCAATGCCTTTAGTATGTTGTTTAAGTGTTGCAAAAGATATGTTATTAACATAAATTGAAGGATTTGGACTTGAGATGTTGATTACCTCCTTGGACTTTCCACCCATATTTTCTGCTTCATATGTTAATGACAAATTTGAATATTACTCAAGCCATCCACCTTTACCAACAGGCATAAAATGAGAATCTTTGAGATGCTGAAAAAATGCACATGCATCATTCTCCACATAAGGTCCATAAACTATGTTTGGACCATGCCCACATATTGGCTTCACTTCAGAGGTATCATTTGTTGTCACTGGAGTGGAACTCTCACCAACTTGTTCCTCAAGAACTTGTTACAACTGAAGGCCCATATGCCTCTTCTCCTCTTCAACAATTTCAAGCATTCTTCTCAATTTAACATTCTCCCTTTGAAGAGACAAATTCATCTCCTCTAGCTGTTGGAGAGTCTCCATCTTCTTTCCCATTACTACAACTTGGTTAGAACCAGCTTTGATACCAATTGATCTAGAACTGGAGGAGAACTTATCCTTCCTAAAAATTGATCGTCCTCTGACACTTTGCAAGTAAAAATGGGTCTTACACAAACACAAGTTTTTAAGGTCTCTTCAGGATAATGAGTTAGTTTTCATGAGAAATTTAAACAAGCAACATATCATCATTACCTCATAAAGGCATTCAAAAAGAGGGACAACACAAAATTTGATGACGAAGTTAACCGCTCGTGGGATACATCTTTCGGCCTGCTAACACAGCTAGACTGGTCCATATATTTCAGTGATGAAGAGTACAAAAATTTTGCTGAAAATATGAGTGCCTAGTTTCCCCTTCAAGGAAACGTTCTCCTACAAAGAACTCTCACTCTAAAAAAAATAACAACCTATAGTCAGTCATGAAATAATTAGCAAGAAAATGGCTCTCACATCAATACCTTGTACACCATATGAAAATGAGAAAACAACTACAACAGTTCCACTTTGAATTACAAAAAGAGAGCTTTCCTCAACAAGACATAGTGAGAAAATACAAACGTGAGTTGTACCATACAAGTCATAGTTTCTATAGTTAACATCTGAAGGCTATAAAATCCCTACAATATCCTCTCCATGCTCAAAATCCTTCAATAACTACTCCAAAACACTAGTTGATTCTAACACCCATGGACTCCAACTTGCAAAAATTCTCTTCATATGTGCTTCAATCAGTAAACAGGGGCTTCCATTGGATCCATAATGTCCAAAAACACCTATTTGGACACTTCTTGAGCTCCAAAAGGCTGAAAACTCATCTAGTTATGGTTCTCTCAAACATTATGTTGTTATTCGTCCTACAAACTGGAATAACTTGTTAATCGAGCGACAATTATGCCATGTTTTCCGCTCTGGAGGCAATAATTTCACTCGCCAAAGGTCAAACCATTAAATTTTCCAATAACCCTTCACGCTTGAATTTTGGCCCCCGTTCTTGGTTATATGGGCCATGTGGTCGGGGGTCGTGCTAACCGCCACTCGCACCTGACTCTGATTTTGTGCTCACATCAATGCCCATAGGGCCGGGGGTCATGGCTAACTGCCATCCCCAGTGGAGGTATCCCCCTCTTCTTCCATCGGTGGTTACATGGGATGGCACAGGACCAGGGCTGAGTCACAAAACTCCACTCATCCACCTAGCACCTTTGTCGAGTTCACGTGGAGGTGGGATATGACTAGGGTTCAGGCTATATGCCTAACCCCTCACTCCTTGGCTCTGCTCCATTGCACACCTGTGGTAATGTGGTAACCTGTGACCAGGGGTTGAGGATGGTTCCCGAACCCTACTCCATTACATCGAGCTCCTGTGGAGAGGCAAGTGACCGGGGGCCAAGGCTGATCGCCTGGCCCCTCCTCCAAAAAGGCACCAACCTAACATTTAAATAGTGTCGGTGCTCATATGGGGTAAGAAACACCATGAGGGAGCAACGATAAGTCCTGGCATTTATTTGAGGGAGGTCGTGGGTTCCAACCTACTTGAGGCTATTTGACCTTAACAAAATATTGGCCTATCTCGAGGTGCCACGTGGCAGCCTCTGGTTGGGCCATGTGGCATCCTCTAATTGGACCACCACCAACCAACCAATAAAAATATGCCAACTCGCACCTGTGAAAATCTACCACTTGGCATGACACGATTGGTCCATATGCACACAATAGACATGCTAACATTAATGACATGACTACCCAGTCAGCAACCTAGTTAGCCAAGCCTGCAAAATTTTTAGTTATTGAGCCAAACGATCAAAACATCATAAATTTTTCATATGACATCAGATTGAGGGGAAATAAGTGCCATTGGAATCAGAACGACGAACACTACGACTTGACGTTGTTTTTGAAATATTCTAGGCACTTTCATTTTTGAGCTAAATTTTGATCTCTAGATAAACAGACCAATCATAGAATTAACCAAGTGAATATCAAAGTCTTGTAACTTCTTCAAATCATTCATCATGGAAATATCGATGGACCTACAACCCATTTTACCAAAGATATCACCAAGCTCATGCATTTACAAAAGAAACTCCCTCTTACATAGAAATCATCTTCATTCTTCAATCAAGTTAATATTGTTTTCTCCCTTTGAGTACAAAACCTATCGTAGGTCTTCTTGTGACATTGTTCTTCCATCATTTTCAATTATTTTTCACACTTTGGAAATCTTCATTATATACGTACAATCCTCATGAGGAGGCTATGGAAGAACAAGAACAACCAAACAAACCAAGAGACTCATAATGAAATAATCAATAGAAACAATCAAGATAATATATATATATTGAGAGTGTGTCGTCTCCCTTTTGATATTAGCCTTCTCAGATCAAGTCAATCTCATCAAGGAGTCTACAACATCATCATCAATTCCACATCATCAAAAAGTCCTAAAATTTACCATCATTATCAATTCCACATCATCATCATCATTAACAAGTCCACATCATCATCATTATCATCAACGAGTCCACATAGAATATCATCTAGTCCACATGATTAGCGTCATCAAGAATTCTACATCATCATCAATGAGTCCATGTCATCATCATCATCAATGAGTCTACAATATCATCGAGTCCACACGATCATCATCATCGAGTCCACGTCATCATCAACAAGTCCACATTATCACCATTCAGATCATCATTATCATCAAAGAGTGAACATCAAGAAGTTCATATCACAATCAAGGAGTCCAATCACTTAATCCATGTCATGAATGAGTCATAGATCATTTTTCAGCGAGGAGTACTTATCATCATACACATCGTCAACATCACCCATCATTCATAGTTAAGGAGTCCACATCAACATCCTCAAGGAGTCCATATCATCATCATCCACAGCCTCAAGAAATCTATATCATTAACGAGTCCACATCATGATTCCACAACATCAACAAATCCATGTCATTATCAACGAGTCCATGTCATCAACAAAGAGTCTACATTATTAACGAGTCTATGTCATCAAGGGGGGCTTATTAGCATCAAAAATTTTACATCATTTGTAAAACTTTTAAAAATAAAACAAAAAACACAAGATGCTTATCTTTTCAGCTCCCTCTTAATATTTTATCCCTTTTATATTCAACCTTCAAATTAACATTAACAAGAAGATACCAAATCTTCTTGAGTGCAAGAAATTAATTCATAGTCCCAACCTATGAATTAAGAACATCCTCCTTTTTTAGCGCAAGAAATTAATAACTTTCTCCTTTTAGAGCATATCAACTATTAAAAAGTCTCCAAACAACCATTAAGCATGCAAACTTAGATTGTTATCAATATAAACTTGATTACAGTGTCTTAGAAATCCATGTGATAAAGGAGTGTCATAGATCAAAAATATCAGATCAAATCTCATATTTTGGTCTTGACTTGACGTAATATAACAACTTCAGGCTTGTCATAGATTTGATTTGAAAAGAGATTGATTTTTCGCCTTTCCACATATAATATGGATCCCATAGAAGCTAGATACAACATAGAATGATATTCTACAAGGGTCCACAAATGTATAAGATTGTATGCCACAGGAAGACAGATCACCTACAATCTTATACACATAATTGACTTTAACTGAATAGAGGCTTTTCATAGATAAGTAACTTGCATATCCATAAGGTGATACGTAGATTATATCTTGAGGGCAGCTAGACTCAGATGATCATAATTTCTGACTAGACTTAAACTAATCACAGAGGAAGGTGTGATAGACAGAATATAACATGAGGGATAAATCTCGCAAAATGCCACATAACTCACGAGAAATGCTATAAAAAAATCACATAAATATACAGAGAGGTTCTTTGATTGACATGATCCAAATTTGAGAAATAAGAAATACACCACAGGTATCGCATGAATAGGGATTAATATGGCAATCAGCAACTCAAATGATAATAGAAACAGACAGTCTCAAGCCTGCACACAAGGAATCAATGCCTTGGATTTTTTGATAAAAAAAGTTATCACCCAAAGAACTTATTGCATAAATAAATAGCGCCAAAGCAAAAAAGGCAGGTCACAAATATGATGGCTTTGAAGGACTCAGCCACATATGTCAAATTATAACCACAAATCTCATCTAACCACATATTTTCCAGGCTTTCAAGTCTTAGAGCAAGGATTCACATATCGAGGGACAGTGAAAAATTTGGTCCATCCTCTCCAAGATTCTTGGATAGCCCTACGTTCAATTCAGTTTACTCAGAACTGCATAAATGATTGTTCATAGAACTTCCTGAACTTCTGCCACTTAATGAACTTCAAAATTGTTGGTTCAAAAACAAGAAGTTATCACAGGATTACACCTAGAATCAAGGATAAATTTGGATTCCCTTCTTATAATTACTCTTCAAATCCTTCGCTCTCTTACCATATTGATATTATAGGAAACTAATAGAATTAAAATTTTCTTCACTTGAGAACTACTTCAATGATCAATTAAATTTTTGTTTCATAGAGTGTTAAATTAAATATCATTTAGGTAGTTATACAAAAAAAAAAAAAAAAACATAAACATCAACTAATAAACATAAAAGAGCAGTGAATTACCCATGAAATAATGAGACAAGAGACACAGAAATTATGCACATAAAAAGGGAAAAACCCACAAGGGGAAAACCCAAAAAAATTATTCCTTATGAGAGGAAGAGTTTCCAAATTCATCCATACATCATAAATAACAATAACAGAATAATAACCAAACCCATAATCAAAATCATGATGAAGTTCCATGTCAAAATCCATGTCCTTGAAATTTCGGCCCTGCCTAGATATTTAGCCTCCTCTTGAAATTTCTTCCTCCTAAAATTTTGGCCCCCTTATAATTTCTTTGGATCAAATATGCAAGAGACCAATTTTTTGTATACAAATGAGGATAAATGGTCTCCTTTATATAGCCTTCAAGTGGGGGTCAAATGGGTGCCTCTTATGGGCCTAATTGACCTAGTAATTTTGGGGGCGAAATTGAAAATTCAAATTTTTTTTCAAGATGAAAATACCGACCTTGGATACCAAATATTTTAACAATAATTTTTTATAGGTTTGAGCTTCAAATTTTTTTGAGATTTGTATCAACTCCCACAAGTCTACATTAAAATCCACAAACTTTAGTCCAATATGAGAGAACCTAACCATAGAAGGAATCATATCTTCACAGGTCTGAAGTGTTCTGAGTAAGACTACATTTGAAGTGTCAGGCCAGGAGTAACTCCAGAAAACTGATTCGTTTATTCATTAAGCCAGCTATCTATTATATACATGAATGTGATTGTTCAGTTCATCTTCTCGATG
>APFE031346293.1:4466-59893 GCA_000404065.3 Pinus taeda | reverse complement strand
ATTTGCAAGCAGTGATAGAAGATGTATTCATAGGACCACAAATATCAGCATGAATTAACTGGAGTACCTTAGATGCGTGCCAAGATTCTCCATTCGTGAATGAAGACCGATGTTGTTTGCCAGCTTGACAAGCGCCACATACGCCCAACTGCTGAGTCTGAATGTCAGGTAACCCTGACACAAGTCCGTCCCGAGAAAGCTGAGAGAGATACTGCATGTTTAGGTGCCCATATCGTTGATGCCATAGGGTGCTGATGGGAGAAACACGAGCTGCTAGAGCCAGTTCTAGAAAATCACCAGTGTCAAGAAGCCTGTATAAACCATGATCTTCTAGGCCAACAGCAACTGTAAGACTAGTCTCCCTGTCGATAATAGAGCATTTGTGCGCACTGAATACTACATCAAGCTGAGGAGAGTTCCTCATAATCTAACTGACAGACAGCAGATTAATTTCCATCCCAGGAACATAGTATACATTCAGGAAGATGAGTGTGCGCCCACTAGACTGGATTTGAATTGTACCTCTGCCATCCACTGTGTATTTCTCACCTCCACCAAATATCACGGAATCACTGAAAGGTGAGAAGTCAATAAACCAGTCACGCCTGTGAGAGAAATGGCGTGATGCACCAGAGTCAATGTACCAAGCAGATGATGGAATATGATCTGAAGACCTTTTAGCCATAAAGGCGTAGAAGGCAAAATCTGTCTGCTCGAAATGCTCTACAACATTCGCTGTCTGATGAAGCCCTCCCTGTTTCTTCTGTTCAGAAGCAATTCTCTGTCGGCAATCTTTCTTTATGTGACCGAACTTGTGACAGTAATTACACTGCACATTTTTCTTCCTAGCAGGATCAAAGGACTGAGAAGAACCTTTCTGCTGAAAGGACTGAGAGGACTTATATTTGGCAGCAAAAGCATTTTCTGAGGAGGCTGATGCTGCACCACTACCAAACTGTTGTTTCCAACGATCCTGCTGCATGAGTTTAGTGCATAACTCTGGAAACTTCAGATCAACATTAGTGGCAGTAATGTTGAGTGTTTCTATGAAGTTGTCAAAGATTGTGGTAGACTTTCAGAGTGATTTACTACCATATCTTTTTCCTCCATGGTGCGACCAATGGCTTGAGCTGATCTCGAATGTCTTAATCTTGTTGAGATTTTCTGTAAGACATATGTTCATCCATATAGGAGAACACTGGTTTTTTGAGAAAGAAAGCTCTGCTTTTGTCGGATGTCTCGTGTAGTTCTTCAACTGTTGCCAGATCTCAGCAGTTGTCTTGCAGAAGGAATCTGTGGTAATGATCATCAATGACAGAGAGCTTGAGGGGCTACCGCCTCTCGATTTCGATCATCAAACTTAATCTGATCGGTGCAGGTGTACCAGGACGGAGCTCTTTGTTGAGAACGAGCTGGTCAAGACGCCTATATTCAAAAATGGTCAACATTCTCTGTTTCCAGATGTTATAGTTTGTGCCATTAAAGCGTTGACTACCTTCCAGCATTAGATTGGTTAGTGAAGCCATCTGTTTGTTTCCCAAGAAAGTAATAAGAAGATCTGACTGATTTGGACAAAATCTTACAGATGTTACTACTGGAAACTTGATCCGGGTGTAGTGAGAACTACTCAGCCAAGAAAAAAGGAGGAGGAACCTGGCTCTATTTCAACATAGGAACCTTCAATATTTCAGTCATAAGTATAGAATAATTCCAGCTGTATGAACTCAGGAATATGATCCCAGAATGGCTGTAGCTGATCTTTTACTCTATTAATCGGCTGTTGGGTTGTTACAAGGGCTGTCGTTTTGGCGTCGCTGATAACGAACAAACACAGTAGCAAAAAAAACGGTATAAGGCCCGCTTTCCTTGAAGGTCGCGTGTTCGATCCACACTCACCGCACCAACAATGCAATACACGTCTGAAACGTGGGCCGTTAATTCGAATGAAAATTCGTGAAACTTTGACTGTAGCCACGGTAAGATGATCGAATTCTGTAATGAATACTGGCGATGCTGTCACCGCTGTGACTGTCGAAACCCGCGTGGAACCCACCACAAGTGTTATGGATTCGAAGCCGTCACCAGAATCCCGTCAACAGCGCCACAGTGGATTTACCAATTTAATTTCGGACGCGGTGGTCACAGACCACGAGGTTTGTAGAACGTCAATCTTGTGGATTGAAGAATGCGGGAGTTTGAGAACCGTTAACCGTCCCGCATCACCGTTGATTGGCCCGCACCACCGTCGCCTTTGGATCCAATCGACACGTCTTACACCTAACAACACCCGAAATAATGTTGCATTCGTTTATTTCGTGTGTTCTCTTCTGAGTATGGAAGCGTAACTGTGCTTGTGGAGCGCTTTTACCAACAGAACAAAATGATACCGCTAAAAAAAATTCGCTGGAACCACCACGAATTTAATAATAATAAAAAAATGAACCAACAAAGAACGAATCTGGAAAAATCGCAGAACCCTCAGAATGCTGTCTTCACTATCAAGAAGTTTTAGAAAATTCAAGAAAAAACAGAGAGCAACAGCTGAAAAGTTATTTCGAAGGATCCACTTCTATATCGAGATAGACAACTGTAAGCTTTTATCACAGTGAGCAAAGCCGAAGCTGAGACTCAGTGAAGGCTATCTGGCTTACAGAGGACTCGACCTTAGAAAGGAATAACAAAAATAACTCAAGAGATTTAGGTTGCAGAGAGAATAGTTTCTCAAGAAATCTCTTTTTCTGGCTCTGATACCATAAAACAGTGCGAAACACGCATATGGATTTCCAAATGAATTGATTAATTGATTGAGCAACAATACTCAATAATAATAAAGAGATATTTACAAAGATAGAAACATCAAGTTTCTATGTAAAGAATCAGTTTCATCTAAGAAACTGCTAAAAGAATAAAATTAGCAACAGCTAAAAGAATGAGCATTAAACTAAAATAGTATTACTCTAATAAGTGGATCCTCTACTGGGAACTTCAGCCAAATGGAACTTCCTAGGGCAGCTAAAATTCATGCTCGGTGGTGTTGAATCTAAATGGGGACCATTCTTGAGTGTTTGGGCATGTTAAATCTTAAATTTGACTATAATTCAGGGCAAGAAAACCCAACAACCCCGAATGAGGGAGAACGGGGTTGCAAATTTGATACTGGTTGTGTTGGATAGCAAGCACTAAGAGGGGAAATGGCCCTTTTGCAGCTACAGCCAGCTGGGAATGTTAATTTTCCAATACCAGATATGATTTAAATTTCTAGCAATTTATTTTTTATACTCGTAAAAATATATTCGTGCAATAGATTAATTTTTCGAAAAACCATTGAATACAATAACACTATTATTTTAAATTAATAGTTTGCGCTAAAACCTAAATAGAAAATTAGTCACAAACACAGCAAAAAATTTCACCCCCAAATTCTCGTTCAGTTTTTAATATTTTATCACTGTTGATAATATCCGCGATAGTTTCGGCAAAACGATATATCACCGAAAATATCGCGATATTTTCTGTTTTGAAGATATCGCGATATTTTCAAAATATCGGCTATGTTTAAAAATTTGAAAAAACTATTTTTTATGCTTATCGATATTTGCTGATATTTTCTTTTTTTTTTTTGTAAGCTGGGGCGGGACTCTCCGATTTACATGTCCATTAAGTACCCCTCAACGGGGGAAGGGTAGCCCAAGATTTGAACCCAAGACTTCCGGTTCAGTGAGACTTCATTTCCACGGCCCTTGCCGCTTGAGCTACCCCATGTGGACAATATTTGCTGATATTTTCGCCAATATTGCCGATAAGATAATTTTTGGACCCTCGCCGATATTTTGTCGATCGCGATATTTTCAACACTGGCTTTTATTCCTCGGGAAAATTAACAGCTCCCTTCATAGGGAAATGACCCTTAAAGAATACATAGAAAATACAACACAATCTAATCTGGAATTTTTGGCCCCCTGGAAATTATTGGCCCTCGAAAACTTGGTTTCTTCAACTTGTAAATCGACCTCCTTTCTCCAAGCCCTATATGGCCCCCATGCATTGGAAGAAATTCACCCTTCACTTAGGTTGTACACCCCCCTACACAATCCTCTAGCTAGAAATCTTGACCTCCTCACAAATCTCAGCCTCCTCTCTCCAAGATCTTGACTCCTTCGAATTCTTCACACTAGAATCTCCTTGTTGCACACTTTTATTTACCCTTCAATATTGAGTCTCACTTCTCTTGAGAAATTCATTCTCTCAATGAAATTGATGTATCTTCAACCTCTCCCTTAGATTATTTTTATAATTTCTCATTGAGCTAGATCCCTAACACTAGATCTCCTAAGTGATGTGTGGCTATGATTAGATGGTAAGCCTCACTTGAGATTAACGGTAGAGATTAGATCCAACTCACTAAAATAAATTAATTTTCTTTCCATTACAAAACCTTAGCCCAATAGCCAACATTAATTAATAATTTACTCAATCTAATTTTCCCAAGTTAAACTTAGGAAAAAGATCATAAAAGTCACTTAACATGAGCAAGTACCTAAAGAGGATTTTAGACATCAATTGTAACCCTGACACCTAGCTTATGCAGAAGCACTATTCGAGCTATCATCATCAACAGTGAAGGCATCTGGACAATGTTGAATGATGTTGTCATTGATGCCAACATCAGTTCTTGAATGCTCTTAATATTTGTCTGGATTGCATCAGTTGGAAACTTCAAATGACAAGAAGCCCTAGAAGGACAACATAACCCATGTTCGATAAAATATTTGGTTTGGAAGATCTTTATATTAGCACTCAAGTCCATCATAGGAAGATTCCCCTCGTCACGCTGATTTCAACAGTATATGGCATGCCTCATGGCTCACCTCAGTTGTGGAGATATAATTGATTGAAGATTGAAACCCCTTCTTATGGTCAAAATTCCCAAAATGAGATGATATGGCAGCTCATCATTATCTAGATATTTGTTCAAATCATGGGCCTAGAAGGATTTTCATGGGAGGTCTTATTTAATTATTATTGAAGTGTTCTTTGTTTGGAGAGATATTCATATTTTTTATAAATTAAAATTGGTCCCAAAATTTTGCTAGAATTTTGGCTCCAAATGAATTTTTTAAATTTCAAATTTGAAATTTATTTTCCCTCCAGTTCAGCTTCCCTCCTTCTCAAGTCAGTGAAGCCTCCTCTAGAATGGTCCTTGGCCTCTATATAAACTCACTTCGCTTTCCCTCTGTGATGTATCAAGCGTGCTTAAGTTGACATATTATTTCTGTGAACTTATGACCTTGAGTAGTCATGCTTAGCAGAAGATAATTCGAAGTTCTTTTATTTTATTTTTTTTGGAGGGGGAGAGGGGAGAGGGGGGGAGTATTCGTTTGATTTTATGGTTCTCTTTGTAACCTTTCCAGTTGTTCTTAAGACTTTTCGCAATGGCAGAAACACGACAAGGTCTAAAGCATTCTTCATTCCACTAAAAGTTTGTATCACACAAGGTCTGCATTAAGTGTTGTGGAAGCAAGTCCAAAGTAACCTCAGCGATCCATCTAGAGACTAGTGTGATTTGATCTGAGGATTAATTAAGGAAATAATGCGGCCTCTTTTATGATGTATAATCCAAGTCCCTTTCTGGAGAATGGAGCAGGACTATTTTAGTCTTCTCATGAATTGCAGGTGTTTTCTTTAATCCAAAGTTCTGAGGCTCATGATGTTTGATCAGTTCTAAAGCATTTCTTTTCTGTCCTAAAGAAGAAGGCATGACTGAGACTTGTTGATGACTCTTTCGACTTGTACTGAGGCTAAACTGCAATCACATCTATGGCATATCTTGAAGCAGAATTCGTTGAGGCAGTCTTGATCAGTATTTGATGATTCTCACGGTTGTAAAGGGACACCCGTGCTCTATCCAAGGCGTATCCTTCAGTAGTTAACTAAGCATGGAGACTGTTACTGCTCAAACTCGTATGGGACCTAAGGGGGATCCATAATGGGCAAATGCTAGGCCAAGGGCAACCAATGGAGACTTAGCCGACTATCACCTCAGCTAAGGCTCCCTTCTATTTATGGACTTTCATCGACCGAAGGAGACCCAGTATGTATGGAGTCACCAATGAAGGATAAGTCAATGAGTGGATATGACTGACCCAAGTGAACCATTTCCCAGAAGAGTTTGAAGGATGGAGCTTGCTTGCTTTCTAAGCAAGGTACTATGTATTCTAGGGAAAGGAAGAGAGGATTTGAGGGTTAGGTTTATGAGATAAAACTTGTGAAGGAGTTTTCCAATACCTAAAATCATTGTAGAATTGGTATCCCGAGTGGTTTTTGAAGAATGATCTGGCGAGACCACACGGGGCAAGTGGACCCAGTCTAGGGTACAAGGAAAGAATGTAGCAACCAGTGATATTATTACCCTAAACAAAGGTGAGGAAAGGATCAAAGAAATAATTTTCACTTGAAGATGTGGTTTTGCCCCTATAAGGTTACTAGCCTTAGGGATGGGAAGGCAAGTTTTGATCCCAGAGCTAGGGCTTGGCTTTTCTCCCAATTCCACCATCGGAATGGCTTCAGAATTGGAGGAGAGCTTGAGGAAAGGCCAACGCAGGACACCCTAGGAAATCGAACTTTTTTGGTGGCTACCTTGTCAAGAAATTGATGCCCTAGGCAATGTTGCACTAATCGTTATCGGGATAATATCGGCGTGAGGAAAAAATCAAAAAAAAATCGTAATAATCAGGAAAAATCGGTAATAATAGGGAAAAAATCGTTGGTACAAAAATATTCATTTTTTTTCAATTTTTTTAATATCTAAACCATCTACAACATGAAATGAATACATTGACACATAAATATGATAAAAGAACTAATATATAAGATGTTTAATATCATTTCTAATGCTAAAATCACACATAACATTGAATCATGTCCTGAATAGTAAGTCCTGACTCCTGAGTCCCAACTCAACCTCAAAATATCAACAAAAAATATAATAATGTATCTCATATCATGAATTATAATGTCATATACAATGAAATGAACCAAATAACTGAAGTCTAATACTACTGATTTCCTTTGCCCCTCTAGATGTAGATGTCGGTGGAGTTGGTAGGTCACAATAGACTATGGAATCTATTGTGCTCTAGAAGCTGAAGAACTAGGAGCTACAGGAGGTAGACCACGTCCTCTACTTGTGTCAAGGGTAGCTTGGGTCACCTCCTCTTCCTCAAACCTACTAAAAAAAAAATTCCACAATTTTTTCCCAAAAAATAGCGACTTTTTCGATTTTTTTGGAAAAAATCGGGCAAAAAAAAAATCCGAGTGCTAAGTGTTTTTTATCTTTTTGTTGAAAATATCGCGATTATACGATACTCTCGCGATTTTAACAACACTGGCCCTAGGTACCCCAACTTGGCTAGACCTAGAAGGACATGAAAGAATAAGATTTTTAGTGACCACCCTTGCTAGATCAATACCTTAATCTTTGGGAGAATGGAGTCTATGATGAAAATGAGTAGGATTTCTTGGTTCCCATTCAAGGAGGCCTCAAGATCACTTCGCTAGCCTTTCTAGGTCAAGAAGAAGCAACCTTGCAACTTTTATACTTCAGTGTGCAAAAGGAATGGTTTATCAAGGTCAAATTCGTTAATAGAATTACCCCTGGGAGATTTCGCTCATATTAAATGGCCTATACATTGAGAGATGTTATAATAGAGACAGATTCCACAATTTTAAGGAGTAAAAGCATGCAGCAGTTAGCCCTAGAATAGCAAAAATCCCATTTGAACGTATATGACAAAAGTAAACAAGAATAACATTAAAAAGCATGTACTTCATGTAACAAAGTATATCCAATCATTCACAATTGACAAGAGAGAAGCTCCAAGAGAAGATAGACCAAAATCCACACGTCAAAACTAATCTATAAAGCTCCAATTCATCCTCTAGAAAAAGTGCAAAAATCTCAAGAGAGATAAGAAATCCAAACCAAAGTGATGATGAGCAAATGAGCTCATCTCACTTGTATTTATACACAACTTAAGAGTTCGAATTAGCCTCCTTGGCTTACATAAGCCCCAAAAATAAAAGAATGTTTTAATAATTCAACTTTTGCTGACAAGCCCACCAAACTAGTTCATAAATGAAAAAGGAGGCCTCTCAAGAGGTCAAATAATAATCTATGCATGTCGTAGGGCCCTTTAAGAGGCCTAATGAGGTCCATGGGTGCCACAATGAAGAATAGGACCCTCAAAAGCAGTGGACAAGGGAATGGACCCTTGTAATAACCTGTGGTGCTCCAAATGACATGTGGGGGCACACAGGTGTCCTCATGGGTCTCCAAAAAAATTGAAGATGCCTGTAGATCACTTGCAAGAGCTAGGATGATGGTGTAGGTGATGCCACGTCATCGTGCAAGTCCTAGATCATCTGCCAAGTGTATCGTGTAGATCTGGGGTCAGCTCGGCATGATGGATCAAGTGCATCCTCCTCGTCCAACAAGTGAACCACGAACAATCTCTGAATGGTTGTGGGGATCCCCATGGAGTGCAATATGTTGCTATGGAGACCCATGGCTCTCAACGCTCACCCTACATGTGCCAATGTACCCTCAAGACGATTAAGACCCCGCATAGGGAGACCAAACCCAAGATGGAAAAAATTTCCAATCCTGCATAAGATCCAATGTATCCCCTAGCCTTCCAGTACAACAATTCATTAGATAAATTGAGTAAATGAGCTTACCTAATCATGGACCACAAGTGGGGATTTCATAATGGTCTGTCCTACTATAATGGGCTTCAGAATGTGCCAATGTCTCCTAAACTCCAAATGGGGTTAACCAATAATCCTATTAGGTTGTTTATACTTCTAAAGGGGATAATATAGTCAAGGAACATCCTTCAAAAGGTGGTGGCATGTGACAGATAGGTGAATGAAGTTGGGAATCGAAAGGGACAGCCTTGGGTCACATGTTGGAGTACAAGGGTAGCTAATAAGAGGGAAACCCACACTTGGGTTCATAAGGTGTAGGAGTGAGCAATCGTGGTACATGAGGTGCCCCAGCCTTGATTTTTCCACCCTTCTTTTTACGTTTTTTGCCTTTTTATGATTTTCTTTGATTAATTGCTCGGGGCTCAAGGGGTTAGAGCATGATGTATAAGATATAGCAATGAATTCCCCCTTTTAAGGTGGGGTGGTTCATTGCCCACTAAGGGTTGCGACAATCATGGGTTCCTATATGATGAAGAAGGCTCATAAAAACTGTAGGAATGTAACAACCCAAGTTAAAAAAACTCATGTAAAAATATATAAGGCCACAGTTGATGGGACACTTATTCCAAGCTGAATGTTGGGCAAGACATCGTAAGTGGTGTTCATTTGGTTGTTTATGGCTAACGAAAATCGCAAAGGCAATGGCTAAGGCTTTGAAAAGGCAAAATGGCATTTTTGGCACATTTATTCATGAAAATAATGGAAATTAGGAGAAAAGGAAGGCGAAAGGTCACAGACAGGTGGGGTGGTTCATTGCCCACCAGGGGTTGTGACAATCATGGGTTCCCATATGATGAAGAAGGCTCATAAAAACAGTAGGAATGTAAAAACCCCGGTTAAAAAACTCATGTAAAAATATATAAGACCGCGGTTGATGGGACACTTATTCCCAGTTGAATGTTCGGCAAGATATCCTAGGTGGTGTTCATTTGGTTGTTTATGGCTAAAGAAAATCGTAAAGGCAATGGCTAAGGCTTTGAAAAGGCAAAATGGCATTTTTGGCACATTTATTAATGAAAATAATGGAAATTAGGAGAATAGGAAGGCGAAAGGTCACATGTTACATGTGAGGAGGAAATTGAAGGAAAATGAAGAAAATAGAGGCCTCAATGATAAAAAGGCTTCTGAGAATCAATTGGCAAGCTTCGTCAGTGTAACCTTTTGTCAGTTGAGTTTTGGAGCTCTCTCATTATTCTCTCTCTTGGACACTTAGAGTTTCTTGGAGCACTTTGGCATTGGAGCAAGAAAGGCAAAAAAGGTAAGAGGAAGCAAAAATCACGCAGGGAAAGGCAGGATCAAGCAGCAACAGTAGAATTCACTGCAGATATCGTTTTGCATGTGTATTTTCCTTGCTAGATTTAGCATGCATGGTATTGCATGTGGTCCTTTTCTATCATGGCAAGGGTTTTGCCAGGTGTGACAGTATTCTTCAGCCTACCCTTGCCATTTCCTGATAACTTTGATGAGATGGGTTCTCAAACTTCGGTTAATGTGGGATGGTCGGATGGATTCGAAGTTGAGTGGAGTGGATCTCTGAAATGACAAACACATGGCCTAGTGGTCCCTAAATCGAACTGTGGATCACGGTAAAACCACTAGCCTAGTAACCCTTGAGCTAGACTGTGGGTTGCGATATAGCCAGGATTCTGTGCCTCGATGGACCTAAGAATCTTTGTCGGTGAATTGCAGGATATACGATAAAGCCAAGAGGTGAATTTCTCTCCGTTTGGCCTATTATTTCCAGGATGGGATGTACAGTAAAGCCTAGAGAGTGTCTCGGTGTAGGGCCTAGTGATCCTTGGTTCGGACTGTGGATTACGGTAAAGCCTGAGAGACTAGGAGGCACTCAAATTCCTCACAGTGTACGTGGAGAATTTCGGTGGCATCCATGTTTGTTTGGTGTTTTTGGTGTGTTCTATGAGTCCCACATTCATGCTTGGAATATGGCACGAGGGTGATTGGCTGAAGAGAGACTTGGCCCAGTCAATTTATGGTCGAGTGGAACATGGTAGTCCCATCTCTGGTTGGTTTATTGCATTCATTAATGAGACATTCATTCCCTTGGTTTTCATGTGTAAATGTAATGATGTATATGTGGATTTTATGGTTGATATGTTTATGATATTTCTGTCCCTATTATGCTAGTTATATATATGTTCTATGACACGAACTAT
This sequence comes from Pinus taeda, assembly GCA_000404065.3. Classification (NCBI taxonomy): domain Eukaryota; kingdom Viridiplantae; phylum Streptophyta; class Pinopsida; order Pinales; family Pinaceae; genus Pinus; species Pinus taeda. Next base: position 48,953 of record APFE031346293.1, on the reverse strand, counting down.
GTATGGCTCTCAGCATGTTTTTACTTGTAGATGAATGGATAATGTATCTATGGTCTAATAGATGACAATGCAGCAAATGGCATGAGGAAACAATGGTTCTTAGCGATTCTCAAATAAGTACAAGATCCCTGTGTTTAATTCTGTTGGTTACACATGTAGATTACATGTTGCGATATGTTTGACGAAATGCCTTTCATGGCTAGTAGGGGTCTAGTTAAAGTTTTGTTTAACTTATTACTTTTGCATCATTGTTTCCTTGTTCTTTTACTGCTCCTAAGTTATCATTCTATTTTGGGCAGTGACCTAGGCTCTGACCCTGAAAAAATGGCTCAAATGCTTGGGACGTTGGCACAGAACTGGCAAAATGAGTCTCTGGACACTAGTAGGCAAGCCTATGAAAGCGACTCTAGGTTTTTAGACGTTGTCATGCCTATAGCATGAGAGTGACTGAGGCCTAAGTTGTCCAAAAACTCAGTGGGACCAAAGCGCAAGTTGTCTGAAGTGTTGGATTGGTTCCTGTGGGTCTTGATGTTGATGTTGAATGTCTATGTGTTATGTTTCCGTCGATTCCACTTCCTTAAGGTTACATAGGAGGTCGAATCCGAACATAGTAGCCTCTTGTTGCATGTTTACCCTGGTTGGCTAGTTACTTGGATGGATGTGGGAGGAGGGTGTTACAAAGTGGTATCAAAGCATGTTTCACCCCTTGAACTAGATGGGCGGTGTGTGTTGGTCATGCATGCATGTTAGTTGCATGTGTGTCCCTTACACTTGCATTCCATGTGCTTGTTGCATTTGCATGATGTCGATCAAGTTTGCAGTGATGTTGTCATGTGAAACTTGAGGTTGTCATGAGGAACTTGATGTTAATTTTGGTGGAATGCATTGTCATGAGTATATGACTAGTTACATATTGTTATGTCGCTTACATGTTATATGTCGCTTGATTACATCCTCGTATGTTTGATTACATGTATCAGTCTTGTAGGTTGGTTACAAGAATTGATCGCTTATGCTCAACTACATGCGCTCATGCGTATGTGTAGTTGATTAGGCATTGCTTATGCATGTTGTTGGTTGCATGTGGCAATGTCTACAATCAACTAATGGTTGTTGTCATGCATGAGGTCATGGTTTGTGTAGTTGATATGGTCATGCATTGATGACTGGACTCCAACTAGAATGATGTGTATATGGTTTGGTGCTCATATGTTACATGTCTATACGCAGTTGTCATGCATGAATGGTCTTGGTTATAGTTATGCATTAATAGTACAAGTCAAACATGCCTTGTGAAGTCATGGTATGCAATTTAGGTCATGAGGGTGATATTGGTACGTTATGATGCTAATGTGTTGGCTGAGATAGAGCAGGAGATGCAGATCATCATAATGAGGTTGAGCATTGGACTTTGGGGTAAGAGCATATCGTCATACAAGTATTGTATTTTTGGCATGCAGGTATGTAAGTCAATGATTGTTATATGCATTAGGTTTATGTACATGTCTAGTGTAGTTATATGCACATGTGTCGGTGTTATGCTCTTGACCTGCAAGAAGATGCCAGAATACCAAATATACGAAGAAACACAACCTAGAACACAGAACAAAATGAGAAATAACAACATGTATTTTATTATTCAGAGATGAAAGCAATGTTCACTTGCCTCTTCAAGGGGGCAACCTCCAATAGAGCAGAGCTCGATTACAAAATAAGACACAACGCTCCTCAATGGGGAGTCTCTATCCTTTATATAGGATTCATACATGCAATACCATGGGTCATTAACATGGTTCTCTTAATACCATCTATCTAATACCATGGCCTGTTTGCAATTAACTGTGGTCCATTTCTTTAAATGTGGGTCAACCACTTACAATTATCAATACGTGTTTTATTGACTCTTTAACTATAACTATGACTCGATCCTATTAGGGTTAGGGTTGGACTCTAACATGCCCACCCCCATTAAAACAGCCTTGTCCTTAAGGTCGAAGCTACGAAAACAGTTGAAGAATAGTGGCTAGTTCCCACGTCGCATCTTCTAGAGAGATGTCTTTCCACTTGACGAGAACTTCCTTGATTGTGCCGCCGCGCAAATGTCATTCTCGCGTGTCACTGACCTGTTCAAGTTGGAGCCAGATTGAACCTTCTTCATCCAATTCAGGTAGACTGGTTTGAATTCTGCAATTGTTCCCCACCACTTCCTTGAGACATGATACATGCAAGGCAAGATGGATTTTTGCAATGGGTGGCAAGGCTAGGTTGTAGGCTACTTTTCCAATGCGCTAAAGTATTTGATAAGGTCCATAGAATTTTGGAGATAATTTCTGACAGCCCTTGTCTTTGAGTGATGTTTGCTTGTATGGTTGTAGCCTCAAGAATACTTGATCCCCTTCTTAAAATGTGCGCTCTGAACGATGTTGGTCTACCTATTGCTTCATGCGATTCTGAGCTTGATGGAGATTATCTTTGAGACGAGCTAGCATGGTTCCACGGCTCTGTAGGAGTTGATCCACTACTTGCATCTTAGAGCATCCAAGATATAAGAAGTGGGTGAAGGGGGGAGTTGACCATAAACTACTTCATATGGAGTCATCTTGGTGGCAGCATGATAGTTAGTATTATACCACCATTCAACTAGAGGTAACCATTCTACCCATTGATGTTGCTTCTCTGAAGTGAAGCAACTGAGGTAGGTCTCCAGACATTTGTTGACTGCTTCAGTTTGACCATCGGTTTGGGGATGATAGGAAGTACTTAGTTGGAGTTGGGTGCCTTGTAGCTTGAAAAGTTCCTACCAAAAGTTACTGGTGAAAAGCGGGTCACGATCAGACACAATGGAAGTGGGCATGCCATGCAGTTTGAAGATATGGTCCATGAAAGACTGAGCCACCAAAGTGGGGGTAAATGGGCGGGGTAGAGCGCAAAAATAAGCATACTTAGAAAGTTTGTCCACAACCACTATGATGACTGACTTGTTGCCTGACTTCGGAAGACCAGTAATAAAATCCATAGAAACATCCGTCCAGATTGAGGCAGGGATGGGCAATGGTTGTAAAGTGTCTGGGGACTTCACTGTTTCTCCTTTGTGGCGCTGACACACATCACATTCAACTACAAAAGTAAGAATGTCAGTTTTCATTCCTGTCCAAAAGAAGGAGCTACGAGTGCAAGCATAAGTCTTCTAAAAGCCTGCATGACCTGCAATGGGAGATGGGGGCAACTCCACCAAAATGTGTGTTTTGAGGGTGAATGTCGGTGATATCACTACTCTATCCTTGTAGCGAAGAATCTCATCCTTCCAAGAGTAGCCCACTATGGAATTAGGATCTGCTCACAAGTTATTAATGAGTTGGGAGAGTGAAAGATGTGAAAACCATTCCTTGCAAGCTTCTTCAATCCAATCTGGAATGGGAAGAGAGATTGCTAGCAGGGTGTTGTCCTCCTCAAATTGGCGTGATAAAGCATCCACTACGACATTTTCACGCCCTTTCTTTTAAATTATCTCATAATCATATCCCAGCATTTTGGCTAGCCATTTATTTTGTTGTGGCGAGGATAGTTGTTGCTCCAAAAAATATTTGAGGCTCTGATGGTCTATGCGGATTTGGAAACACCGCCCCAATAAGTATGGGCGCCAGGTATCCACTACATGTAAGATGGCCATTATCTCCTTCTCATAGGTAGATTGTCCCAGATGTTTCCCACTTAGTTGTTGCCTAGTGAAGGCCAAGGATCGACCTTCCTGCATTAAGACAACTCCAATACCCGTACCTGAAGCATCACATTCAATCACAAAAGATTTGGTGAAGTTGAGTAGTGCCAATACGGGAGTGGACCACATGGCTTGTTTGAGAGCCATAAGCGCCTGTTTTACTTCATCAGTCCAGAGGAATGAATTTTTCTTGAGAAGGTGAGGGGTCTAGCAATGCGACTATAATTGAGGACAAATTTGCGATAGTAGCTGGCGAGACCCAAGAATCCTCTCAAACTCTTCAAGGTCTTTGTTTGGGGCCAATCCTACATTTGCCTGGATCTTTTTGGGATCCACCCTAACACCTTCACGCCCCACAATGTGGCCCAAATACTCGACTTCTTCCATGCCAAAAGAGCACTTGGACAATTTGACAAATAATTTATGTTTCCAAAGCAGTTGCAAGAGCAGGTCTACATGTTGAAGATGTTTTTCCCAAGTGAGGCTATAGATGAGAATGTCATCAAAGAAAATGAGGACAAATTTTCTGAGATATGGTTTGAGCATGTGATTCATGAGGCTCTGAAAAGTGGATGGGGCATTACAGAGACCAAATGGCATGACCAGGAATTCATAATGGCCTTCATCGGTTCGGAAAGCAGTCTTGGGAATGTCTACTTCTTTCATGTGTATTTGGTGATAGCCCGAGCGAAGATCTAACTTAGTAAAGAATTGAGCACATTTAGTTCATCCAGCAAATCATCAACAACCATGATAGGAAATTTATCTTTGGCCGTGAGCTTGTTGAGGGCCCTAAAGTCTGGACACATGCGCCATTCCCCATCTTTCTTGAGCACCATGACCACAGGTGATGAATAAGGATTGATGCTAGGACGAATGACACCGGCTTCCAGAGGTTCCTTGATGATTTTTTCAATTTCATTCTTTTGAGCGAAAGGGTATCTATATGGGCACACATTCAGTGGTTGTGCCCCTAGGACCAAAGTGATGCTATGATCATGTTCCCCTCTAGAGGGTGGAAGCTCGTGAGGTTTGTCAAAGACCTGCAGGTGGTTGTTTAAGACCTGTTGCATCTCAAGATGAATATGAAGAGTAATGGGCTCAATGGCCTGGATAGCATTAAATTGGGCGATAACTCCATGATGGCTCTTTTTTAACAACTTTTCCATTCGATGCGAGCTAATGATAGAAGGAGTATCTGCCTGGAGTCCACAAAGGGTATGTGTGTGGTCATTCTGCTTAAAGCTCATGTATAACTCCTGGAAACCCATTGTGATTGGGTCTAGTGTACGAAGCCATTTAGCATCCAAGACAATGTCACAACCACCCATGTTGATGGCAAACATGTGGGTCTTTAGGTGGTAATCTCCCATCTAAAGCTTGATATTTTCACAACGGCCTTCACATTTCATTGTCCCCCCATCAGCGATCTGGACCTGGAAACTAGAGACTGCTCTAACAAAACAACGAACAGATTTTGCGACTCTTTGATGGATAAAGTTATGCGTGCTGCCACTATTAATCAATACTACTACCGGGCGACGTTTAATAAAACCTCTAATTTTGAGAGTTTGGGGGGAAGAAATGCATGCCAAAGCATGGAGCGAGATCACTGGTTCTTCTGGTGTAGTTGAGAGCTCATTGTCCTGCTGGTTGTCCTCATCTTCCTCCTCTGGTCCCTCAAAGGGTGGGGCTTCCTCAGATGAACTGTGATCAATAGCATCAATTTGAAAGAATTTGCGTTCCTTGCATTTATGCCCCGAGGAGTATTTGTCATCACAGTAGTAACACAATCCTTGCTTTCTTCTTTCAGCCATTTCTGCGGGGGACACCTTTTGAACCTTAAGTGTTTGGGTAGTGCCCTAAGCTTGGGTGGGGGATCCCTTGGCTATGAAATTTGGACGAGGCGACTGGGCCGCTAAAGCACGTTCCACTTCGATAGCCTTTGTGCAAGCTTCCATCCATGTAGCTGGGTGGTGCATCCAGACGTGGGCTTGGATGGCTTCTTTGAGACCACTTATAAAACATTCCAAGTAGAATTCATCTCCCAGACCTGTTGTGCGGAAGGCCAATGTCTCAAAGGCTGTAATATAGTCGTTTATTGTGCCTATCTGTTTGAGCTTAGTAAGACGCCCCAAAAAATTAGATTCACGGTCAAAGCGGTCACAAATGGATTTTGCGAACACCTTCCAAGTAATTGTCCTTGGATAGCATTTCTGATGCCACTACAACCATTGCCATCTTTCTTGGTCCAAGTAAAGGCCTCCCACACGTAGTTTAGTTTCATTATCTACGATGTGATTCAGAGTGAAATATTGTTCCATTTGTGCTACCCAGATTGTCGAATTAGAGCCATCAAATTTGTACATGTCCAGCTTGGGTGGTCGAGGGTGGGAATATTGGTGATTTCCATGGAAGTGAATATGATGGATAGATTCTCCTTCTAGGTCTTCATCACTACCTTGTGCCTCTCGATGCAACCCTGACCTGCTCAGTTTTAATTGGTCCATGAATTGTTGCATCTTGTCTATTAGGCTCTGGAATGTATCCAACCTTTGTTCAAGACGCTCGATCTTCTCGTTGGCCATGACTTGAGCTCTAGTTTCTACCATACACAGATCTTGGTCACTTGTCATCACTTTGAAAAAATTTGGGACCGCCCAAAAATTGAAGCTGACAAGTGAATGGTACCACCGCGCTCAGCTCGTCGTCCTGATTTTTTTTATTTTTTTACTCTGAAAGGACCCCGCTTATCAATATTGCAGTGGCCAATTTCCAGAAAAGTTAATCTTGCCCAATGTTAGGTGCTACAGATCACAATATACATAAGGGTCCAACAATAGTACTCGACCCAATCTTTCAGGGCACTAACTAAGGAGGATCAACCGTACCCTTAGCCGTACTACCGGACTACCCTATCGTACACGCGAGTAATCTCCCCAAGGTTGTTCTCGGTGTACTGTAGCAGCAAGATGACCGATGGTTTATCTACGGCGAGGTTTCAAGTGAGCCTAGGGGACTTCCTATATACCCAGAGGGTACATGGAAGTCAGTCCCTGCGTGGTTAGGTCTAATGCGCTACTACTCGAAGGGGTACCCATAGGGGTTACAAGGAAGTGGAATAAGCGTGACCACCTCTTGTATTTCCTGCATGCATGCCTCCCAAAATCCATAGGTTTATGCACTCAACGACAGATCCCGTGGTTTAAAGACGCCGGAACATGTCTCTAGCCAAAAAAAATTATGCTAAAAATAGAGATACCAACGGCCCTGGAAAGCGCTCTGATACCACTTGTTATGCTCTTGACCTGCGAAAAGATGCCAGAATACCAAATATACGAAGCAACACAACCCAGAACACAAAACAAAATGAAAAATAACAGTGTGTATATTATTATTCAGAGATGAAAGCAATGTTCACTTGCCTTTTCGAGAGGGCAACCTCCAATAGAGCAGGGCTCGATTACAAAATAAGACACGATGCTCCTCAATGGGGAGTCTCTATCCTTTATATAAGATTCGTACATGCAATATCATGGGTCATTACCAAAGTTCTCTTAATACCATCTATTTAATACCATGGCCCGTTTGCAACTAACTGTGATCCCTTTCTTTAGATGCGGGTCAACCACTTACGATTATTAATATGGGCTTTATTGACTCTTTAACTAACTATAACTATGACTCAACCCTCTACATAAATAAAGGGGTTAGGGTTGTACCCTAACAGTCGGATAGTCAAGAACAATAGTAATTTGTAGTTGTGTGCATTGCTATTGTTGTTTTATGCTAGGGTTATTTCATTGAGATATTGATGTTGTAATTTGGATTGGTCATATGCGTGATGGTTCTGTTCATTGCATTGAAGATCTTGATGTTATATGTATTGTGTTAACCTGGTTTGACCTCTGCAGATGGTTATGGTTGTGATATTCAGAGACAAGCCAACATATTTGTGATATGGTATCATACTAATCTAAATTGATTGTACATATGTGATTGTTATGCATGAACGACAAATGCTTATGGGCTTATGATGTGAACATGTTAGTTAGTTACTGTTATGGATAACATGATTTATGTTTGAGTTGATACGTTGAAAAGTTGTATCATGCTAACCTAGGTTGATTGTGCACACAAGATAGCCTCCCCTGAGATACATGAAGGGTTGGTAATGTTTGATGAATTACATAATATGAGTATGTGTTCAAATGAACTTGTTTTAAGATGATTTTACTAATACATGTGTCGAGATAGTTGATATGTACCTGAGTGTAGTAGGTGACAGTTGTATCGTTATGTCTAATGACTATGAGTTGAATATGGATTATGACATGATTGTTAGTCTTGGTAAAAGTTTATTTCAAACTGATAGATATTATTGTCTCGATATTTGGAACATGTGGTTGACATGTGTGAGCAATTGCAGGAAATATGTTTGGTATTAGCGTGACAAGGTAATAGTTGATGTGATTATATAATTAAGCCTCGATTGCAACAAGGTAAAAGGGTAAAAGAAAGGAATTGGGCAAGAATTCCTTGGGCTATCTTTGGAAACCCTAATTCCAAACGAATGAGTGCTTTGACACAAGAAGTCTTCTTAACCTTGATTTCTCTTAAATTGTGTGGATATGTATTATATTCATGGACTTGTATTTGACAGGTATATTAGCTAGTCCCTAGTTACAGGTGGATTTGTCAAGGGGATAGGAATCCCTTGAAAGATGGCATTGACGTGTACAATTACAAGGCAACGTGCTTGGCACAACAAGATAAGGTATCTGGTGCATTGCTATGTTTATTTATGCACTGACAATTATGTGTTTATGGCAGTATGATGTAGGGGATTGCAGAGCAAAGAGACAGCCATGAAATCTTGAAGAAGGCTCAGGTTGAGCTTTCCTTTGGAATCACTAAGAACCATGGGGATTGAGTCATGGTGTCTGTTGTTAGTCTTGTGCTTTTGGTCTTTTGTGATTTGCTAGTGCTTTATTTGCAGTTTTGTTATGTCTAGTGCACGATCATGCCACTTTGTTTATGGTGTCGTATTGTTGTTGGTTTTCCATGGTTTTCTTCTTGTTTTCTTCTCAAACTTTCCTTTATTGTTTTGAGAGTCTTGGGAATTGGTTGGGAAAAGAGGAAATTAATGGAGCTCGGGGAGGGTCGTGTGGTACCCAATAGGTAATGTAAGACTCAGATGAAGCTCGATGCATGAGTAAGCGCAGCAGAAGGTAAGACTATGACAGTCGATTGGATTGGTTGGTCCATAGTGGTAAGCGAACGGTGGCAGTAAAGACATGTGTAAGGTAACTAGAAAAGGTAAAGTAAATGGATCTGAGGTGTCGGATGCCTTGGCTATGTTGGGAATGATCGTTCTCAATGTTGTGCATGTTGTGCATGAATAAAAAGAAAGTTCTCTTAACCTAGACCTTATGTTATCTGGTACTTATGTTATGATCATGATTATGCTAATGTTTATATATGTATACATGAATGTATGTATGTCGTTGTCTGACAGAATGATGATTGTTTTATGCTAATGATTATATATGTATGTATCTATCTATCTATGTCACTGTCTGACAGGGTCATTAGGAATCATCTTCGTGGAGGAATGATTGCTTACGGAGGCCAATGGCATGAAGAGGTTCCTGGTCATACGAAAATCAATTGAGAATAGTAGTCATGACAAATATACAAAATCGGTATCATATGGTTATGAGTTGATATTATATGATTATATTATGTCTATGTTATCGACAGGTTATACCGAGCAATACATCAGCGAAATGAAAGCAGTGTGGTCTACGGCATATTAGGACAAGCATGGATAAGACACTGGAAACAAGGTTTCTTGGTAAGGACAGTGTAGTTTTGGATGCGTGGTACTACTGTTGTGCATATGTTGTATATGTTGTACATGTTGCATCTATGATGTGTGCACATGTGGTGCTGTTTATATATAGTGTGTATATGTTGTTTATGCAGTGTTATGTAGAGGATGGTACAGATAGTGTTGTGCGAATATTGAATATGGTGTTGTACGCATGATTGGATATGCAGTGTTGTGTACAGATGATGTTATGTACATGTTGGATATGCAGTGCCATGTACAAGTGGCGTTGCGTGCATGTTGTACATATGCTGTTGTGTGCATGATTATACAAGTGATGTTGTGTACATGTTGTACAAGTGGCGTTGTGTGCAGGTGGTGGTATGTACATGTCATGCATGTGGTGCTATGTACATGTGGTGTCGCGTACCTGTCGTGCGTGTGGCACTATGTACATGTGGTATTGTGTACACATACAGTGGTGCAGTGTACATGTGGCATTGTGTACACGTTGTGCAGGTGGTGTCGTGTACATGTGACGTGCACATGTTGTGCAAGTGGTTGCAGTGTACAAGTGGTACTGTGTACATGTGGACAGTGGTACATATGGTACTGGTGTAGGTGCATGTATTGCAAGGTATTGTATATAGTGTGTGATGCACACAATGTGTACATGCACATAATTGAGGAGAAGGCAATGGGTGATTATCGGGTGTGACAACCAACCTAGAATGCGTACAGAATAAAGACAAAGGTAGAAGCTAAGGATTGATTAAAGGATAAGTATCAGTATTTTATTCCAATTTTATCATGCATATGATTTATGCTTATAGTATAATGATGATTATACGTGATCTATGATTCTGATTTATGATAGTTACATGTGATTTATGATGTTGATCTATGATGGTTGTGTTTTGAGCTAACCAGATGTGATATGTTTATGCATGATGTTTTGATCAAACAGTTAGTTTGACTTGTGGCGAGAAGCAAACATACTTACAAGTGTACCTTATTGACGAGCTACCAATGACGTATGATTTGAAGTAATTTCAATTTATTTTGAATCTACTAGAATTTATGTGCTTCATATAGATAGCACGAAAATGCTTAGTTGGATGGTTGAAATCGATTGCAAGAATTGGCAGCAACAATGAAAGAAATTGGAACATGTAGCAGTATGTTGGTAGAGTACTTCAGGAGCAGGGCCATTGTGGGACACTAGTACCCAATAGTGTCCATTGATTTCCATGAGCATGCTATGACTGGTATGATGGTTTTGAGGCAGGTATATGCCTTGGTTGTTTGGTCTTCCAATGCGAGGAAGCCTTGCCAAGGGATGGATCACCTAGGATAGAGGATGTCGAAGAACTTGGAAGGTGAGTGACTACATGGAAGGGGTGACCGAATTGCTCGAGAGACTGTGTAGCAAAGAAGGGAAGGCCCGGGATATATTTGTTTTGGTCATGAGCATTTCCAAGTAGAATCAGATGCACATTGGGAGTGTGCCCTGGAACAATGAGCCGATAACTTCCCACTGAGAGGATTGTAGCACTGGACATTGGATGTAGATTTGACTTTGCAGTGGATTCTAGACTTCATGGGAAGGAGGTGGAACCTAGTACTACCTTTGCGGGTGGAGGTGTGAGCCTCTGGATTCCCTTGTTGATTGATACGAGTATCGTATCCTTTTATTTACTAGTTTAGCAAATGTGCATATGTGTATATGTGGTTATTGTAAATACCGTAATGAGTTATGTTATAAATCTCCAGTGTGCGGTATGTTGTCATGTTGTCATGATGTTTTTCTTTGAGAAGGTCATTCATTGTAAATACTACAACAAGTTGTGTTATAAAGCTCCATGGGCAGTAGGTTTTGCTTTCAGCAGTCTTGCTGGTTATAGGTGTCATTGAACATCGACGACGGTGTTACCCCAAGGGGGAGGTTTTGTAACAACCCTGGTTAAAAAACTCATGTAAAAATATATAAGACCACGGTTGATGGGACACTTATTCCAAGTTGAATGTTGGTCAAGACATCCTAGGCGGTGTTCATTTGGTTGTTTATGGCTAAGGAAAATCGCAAAGGCAATGGCTAAGGCTTTGAAAAGGCAAAATGGCATTTTTGGCACATTTATTTATGAAATAATGGAAATTAGGAGGAAGGGGCAAGCAAAGAAGAGCAAGCAAAGAAGGCAAGAAGAAGGAAGGGGCAAGCAAGGAAGAGCAAGATCAATCAGCTACAGCATGGTTCTCTATATGTATCACTTTGCATGTGTGATTTCCTTATTAGATTTGGCATGCATGGTATTGCATGTGGTTCTTTTGCTATTATGGCATGGGTTTTTCCAAGTGTAATAGTGTTTTCAACCTAGACTTACCATTTCCATATAGCCATGGTGTGATGGGGTTCTCATGTTTTGGTTGAGTTGGATTGTCGTATGGATTTGAAACTGAGTGGGGTGGATCTCCGAATGATAGAGCACATGACCTAGTGGTCCCTGAACCAGATTGTGGATCACGGTAAACTCAATGGCCTAGTGGTCCCTGAACTGAACTGTGGATCACGGTAAACCCATTGGCCTAGTGACCCATTAGCCAAATTGTGGGTTGCGGTAAAACCAAGATTGTGTTGCCTCGGTGGACCTAGGAATCCTTGCAAGTGAATAGCAGGATATACAGTAAAGCCAAGAGGTGTTTTGCTCTCTATTGGGCCTAGTAATCTCCCGTTTGGGATATGCAGTAAAGCTTAGAGAGTGGGTCTCAGTTTAGGGCCTAGTGATCTGGATTTGGATTGCGATAAAGCCTGAGAGACTAGGACGCAGGAAAATTCCTCATGGTGTAGGTGGAGAAATCCGGTGGCCTTCATGCTTGTTGGCCTAGTGATCAAGTGGAGATCATGGTAAAGCTTGCTAATGATGTGTTCATTGTGTTGGCTTTGGAAAGGAAAAATGGCATTTTTGGCACATTTATTTATAAAAATAATGGAAATTAGGAGAAAAGGAAGGCGAAAGGTCACATGTTGCATGTGAGGAGGAAATTGAAGGAAAATGATGGAAAATGAAGAAAATAGAGGCCTCATTGATACAAAGGCTTTTGAGGATCAATTGCCAAGCTTAGTCAGTGTAACCTTTTGTCAGTTGAGTTTTGGAGCGCGCTCTCTCTCTCTCTCTCTTGGACACTTAGAGTTTCTTGGAGCACTTTGGCATTGGAGCAAGAAAGGCAAAGAAGGCAAGAGGAAGCAAAGATCAAGCAGGGAAAGGCAATATCAAGCAGCTACAATAGGATTTATTGCAGGTATCAATTTGCATGTGTATTTTCCTTGCTAGATTTGGCATGCATGGTATTGCATGTGGTTCTTTTCTATCATGGAATGGGTTTTTCCAGGTAAGACAGTATTCTTCAGCCTAGCCTTGCCATTTCCTGATAGCTTTGATGAGATGGGTTTTCAGACTTCAGTTAATGTAGGATGGCCGGATGGATTTGAAGCTGAATGGGGTGGATCTCCGAAATAACAAACACATGGCCTAGTGGTCCCTCAGCCGGACTGTGGATCATGGTAAAGCCATTGGCCTAGTAACCCCTGACCCAGACTGTGGGTTTTTGTAAAGCCAGGATTGTGTGCCTCAATGGGCCTAGGAATCCTTGTCGATGAATTGCAAGATATACGGTAAAGCCAAGAGGTGGAGTTCTCTTCGTTGGGCCTAGTAGTCCTGGGATGGGATGTACGATAAAGCCTAAAGAGTGTCTCGTTGTAGGGCCTAGTGATCCCTGGATTGAACTGTGGATTACAGTAAGGCCTGAGAGGCTAGGAAGCACTCAAATTCCTCACGGTGTTGGTGGAGAACTCCGGTGGCATCCATGCTTGCTTGGTGTTTTTGGTGTGTTCTGAGTCCCACATTCATGCTTGGAATATGGCATGGGGGTGATTGGTTGAAGAGAGACTTGGCTAAGCCAATCTATGGTCAGGTGAAACGTGGTAGTCCCATCTCTGGTTGGTTTATTGCATTCATTAATGAGACATTCATACCCTTGGTTTTCATGTGTAGATGTATTGATGTATATGTGGATTTTATGGTTGATATGTTTATGATATTTCTGTCCTTATTATGTTGGTTATATGTATGTTCTATAACAACAGCTATGTATGGCTCTCAGCATGTTTTTACTTGTAAATGAATGGATAATGTATCTATGGTCTAATAGATGATAATGCAGCAAATGGCATGAGGGAACAATGGTTCTTAGCGATTCTCAGATAAGTACGAGATCCCTATGTTTAATTATGTTGGTTACACCTGTAGATTACATGTTTGCAATATGTTTGACAAAATGTTTGTCATGGCTAGTAGGGATCTAGTTAAGGTCTTGTTCAACTTACTGCTTTTGCATCATTGTTTCCCTATTCTTTTACTGCTCCTAAGTTATCATTCCATTCTGGGTAATGACCTGGGCTCTGGCCCTGAAAAGGTGGTTCAAATCCCAGGGACGCTGGCACAGAACTGGCAAAATGAGTCTCTGGACGCTAGCAGGCAAGCTTGTGAGAGTGACACTGGGTTTCTGGACGTTGTCATACCTATAGCATGAGAGCGACTAAGGCCGAAGTTGTCCAAACACTCAGTGGGACCCAAGGGCAAGTTGTTTGAAGTGTTGGATTGGTTCCTGTGGGTCCTAAAGCTGATGTTGAATGTTTGTGTGTTATGTTTTCGTTGATTCCACTTCCCTAAGGTCACATAGGAGGTCAAATCCAAACATAGTAGCCTCTCGTCACATGTTTAGCCTGGTTGGCTAGTTACTTGGGTAGATGTGGGAATAGGGTGTTACAAGGAACTAGGTTCATGGCCATGATGATGGGGTAGAACTCATGTATTATCTTTTGCCCACATGCTAAATGTATTTGTCCCGACCATCTTTTGCATTTTGTAGTACATTTCCCTGTTGAATGTGGCCATATATGCTTTTGTCTTTCTTTTCAACTCCATCAACCTCTGGGCTCCATTCTAAGCCATGACCCAAGGTGTGGACAAGCGGAAGGGGCAAGCTAACCCTATGTGGACCCAATGGAGGAATGTGGACCCAGGCGAGAGAAATGATGAATGGGGTAATAATGAATGGAAAGAAGGTAATATAAGTAGATAAGGGAGTGGGACCACGCAACCAAAATCGAGGTTTCTCATTAAACACCATCCCTAGAACCAAATGGTCGGTAAAAGAGATCTCACGGGACTAGAATCCAAGGTTAATTCCTAAAAGGGGTCTAGGGGACAAAAGCACAGACCTAGTCCATTCTTTCCGCCGAATTCCCCCATTAATCCATGCCCAGAAGTGTCAATGATAAGCAAACTACAAAACTCAATTTCCAAATGGCGAGGCATACTTTTAGATTTGGGAGACCCACCTTCAAACATACGATCATGTCAGATGGGCGAGGGACCACATGGCTAGCTTGGGTGGCGAAGAAAATGGCACAATGAGCTGGCTGGTGGCTGCAAGGGTTGAGGACCACCTAGGAGAAAAATTTCCTCCTAGGGATATTACCCACAAAATGGTGGGTATATTTGGCTCCAACTAGGACGTGATCCCTCGAAGAAGTGGGTGAAGCTACTCAAACGAGAGGTCATGAGAACTCCAGCAATCTCTTCGTTACCGTAGACCTGTCACCTGCACATATAATAGATGGAAAAACACAAGGCAACATGCTTTCACAGCGTCTCATGATCGCACATGCTATATATTAGGCCATAAAATCAACAGAAAATAAAATATGCAAATATGCATCTATCTACCATGAAAAATATCATATGATGTTAGTTCTAATGCGGAAATCAACATGCAATGCATCCTACTCTAACATGCATACAGTAAGGTTGATACTAAGTGTAATCATAATGCCAATGCAACCAACATATCATCGCATCAATATATATATATATGCATATCAGTATGATTACTCATGCAGCAACTCCCAAGTCGAATGTGGACATAATCACATGGCGGATGAAGCAAGTGGGGGAGGAAAATATGATCTACATCCGAGGTAAAGGGAAGTCCTAGGAGAAAGAAAATAGGTCAATCTAGAGGTCCCATACTTTCCCTCTAGGTACACAATGGTGGAATGAATGACCACTCAAGAACTCATCACAATCATTGTTTGTAATATCATGCTTTGAAGATGTCACACGATTGTGATGAGAGGGGAACAAAGGGTGAGAGAAAGGAGTGCAACAAATAGGTTGTTCAATGTGATGGTCACGTTGGAGAGGAGAGGTCGCAGAGTAATCATAATCCTGAGGATGGGTTAAAGGGGATAAAGTATATTCAATGAAGGGTTCTTTCTTGACACCATATTCAGAAAGGGGAAAAGGGGCATCGTCACTCTATACCAAAAGGGAAGAGGGACTTACTTGAGGAAGACTCAAGGTGATGAACAAGAGGGAAAGGCAAAGGGGAGGGTGAAGTGTCATATTCAACAAGTTTTCCTTCCCCACAATCTTTTGCTCAAGTGATTTGAATACATAATCATAAGGTGGGTAGGTAAGAGCCTCATTACTTTCCTCATTGTAAGCATCAAAGACTGGGCTTTCATTAAAAGGAGACTCAAAGATTGGGCTTTCATTAAAAGGAGAGTCAATCACTTCCATGAAAGATTGTCCTTCTTCATGCAAGGGAAAATAATAATTCTCCTTCCCAAGAGTATCGATGGAGATGTCATCGCAAGTAATGCCCGGGATAAAGAAAAAACCAATCTCAATCTCATCTTCTTCATCAGTATCATAAATGGGAGCACAATCAAATTAAGGCCCAACAATCTCCCATTTCTCCTTTTCAATGTGGAAGTAATCTCCAATGTCATCTTCCAAGGAGCTCATTGGATCACCTTCCTCAAGGTTCTAAAAAGGACAGTCATTAGGAGTGATACCCTTGAGAAAGGTAAGTTCAATCTCAGCATTACTTTCCATAGCCTCATTCTCCTCAACACATGTGCTCTCAGAATCATCATGTCCATCTTGTGGCCCCAACGAGGGCTCATCTTCGAGATTCTAAAGGTCATCTTCATCTTGGTTGGTTGACAAGCGAGACCCCTCTTCTTTTCTCTTCTCTTGAAGAACAATGGCTAAGGTATTGGTACATGATTTTGGTAATACACTTCTTAGAGGAGAGCATTAGTGGGGTTCTCTTTATATTCACATTTCATCTTATGAAGCTTTACCTCTTCATCATATAAACGAGAGAATACTTCATTAGAATTACATTCCCTTACTAACCCCCTGCGTTACCTACTATATTCATCCATTCTTTCTTGTGCGATTTGGAGGCTTTCAGGATCCAACTCTTCATCATCCTCAGAAGGGATGTTTTCACTTCACTGATATTCGCACCCAATTCCATAATTGGTATTTGCTCATCATCCTCATTTTCTTGGTCATTCAAATCCCCATCTGGTAATGAGCCATATTTTTTCTTGATCTTGTGACACAAGGAATTAAATGCAC
Source organism: Pinus taeda (assembly GCA_000404065.3). Lineage (NCBI taxonomy): Eukaryota > Viridiplantae > Streptophyta > Pinopsida > Pinales > Pinaceae > Pinus > Pinus taeda. The sequence goes on along the minus strand of APFE031346293.1, from coordinate 31,909 downwards.
AAGTATAATAGCTAAGCTCCAAGAAGAGATAATCTGTGGGCCCTTCTTCACAATTCTTCTTTATGTTGTCGAGGTTTGACCTGCTCTTGTTATAAAAATTGAGTATAAAGTTCTCGTTCTTGTGCTCTATTAGATTATCACAAAGCTCAGGCCATGAATCCAATCTCTCCTGGAGGTCTTGTTCTTCTTCGGGGCTAATGTCGTGGATACTCTCTTTACCCATTTTTCATGATCTTGCATATAACGCGAAAATGGACTCGCCATGGTGAATTAAAATGCCTTTACAAATGCTTGCTTCACCCTACAAGCATTGGCTTTGAAGTTTAATCAGGAACTAGGACTTCGTTCCTCCAATGGAGTCGCCAAATGATATATCAATAATGTTGTATGGGGAACAAAACACAAGTTTCATGTCCCCTGGCAAAGGCACCAAAATGTTACCGCTCAAACTAGCAAGGGACCTACGAGGGATCCCAAAAGGGAAACTAGGCCAAGGGCAACAAACGGAGACTTAGCCCACTATCACCTTAGCGAAGGCTCTCTTCTTTTTATAGACTTTCACCGATAGGAGGAGACCTGGTATGTATGGAATCACCAATGAAGAATAAGTCAATGAGTGGATATGAGTGACCCAAATGAGCCCTTTGCCATAAGAGATTGAAGGATGGAGCTTTCTTGCTTTTTAAGCAAGGTACTATGTATTCTAGGGAAAGGAAGAAAGGATTTGAGGGTTAGGTTTATGAGATAAGACTTGTGAAGGAGTTTCCCAATCCCTAAAATCCTTGCAAGAATTGGTATCCCGAATGGTTGTTGAAGAATGATCTTTCAAAGGAGCGGGACCACACAAGGCCAAGTGGACCCAATCTAGGGTATGAGGAAAGAATGTAGCAACTAGTGATATTATTACCCTAGACAAAGGTAGGGAAAGGATCAAAGAAATAATTTTCACTTGAAGATGTGGTTTTGACCCTCTAAGGTACTAGCCTTGGGGATGGCAGGGCAAGTTTTGATCCTGGAGCTAGGGCTTGGCTTTTCTACCAATTCCACTGTCGGAATGGCTTCAAAATTAGAGGAGAGCTTGAGGAAAGGCCAATGCAGGAGACCCTAGGAGATCAAACTCTTTTGGTGGCTAGCTTGTCGGGAAATTGACGCCCTAGGTACCCCTACTTGGCTAGATCTGGACGGAGGTGAAAGAATGACTTTTAGTAACCACCCTTGGTAGATCAGTGCCTTAATTTTTGGGAGAATGGAGTCTATGATGAATATGAGTAGGATTTCTTGGTTCCCACTCAAGGAGGCCTCAAGATCACTTCGCTAGCCTCTCTAGGTCAAGAAGAAGCAACCTTGCAGCTTTTAAACTTCGATTTGCAAAAGGAAAGGCTTCTCAAGGTCAAATTCATTAATACAATTACCCCTAGAAGATTTCGCTCATATTACATGGCCCATACATTAAGAGATGATATAATAGAGACAAATTCCACAATTTCAAGCAGTAAATGCATGCAGCAATTAGCCCTAGAACAGCGAAAATCCCAGTCCAACATATATGACAAAAGTAAATAAAGTACATGTACAAAGTATGTCCAACCATTCACAATTGACAAGAGAGAAGCTCCAAGAGAAGAGAGAACAAAATCCACATATCAAAACTCATCCATAAAGCTCCAATTCATCCTCTAGAAAAAGTGTGAAAATCTCAAGAGAAATAAGAGATCCAAACCAAAGTGATGATGAGCAAATGAGCTCATCTCAATTGTATTTATGCACAACTTAGGAGTTTGAATTAGCATCCTTGGCCTACATAAGCCCCAAAAATAAAATAATGTTTTAATGATTCAGCTTTTGTTGACAAGCCCACCACACTAGCTCATAAATTAAAAAGGAGGCCTCTCAAGATGTCAAATAATAATCTATGCATGTTGTAGGGCCCTCTAAGAGGCCTAATGAGGTCCATGGGTGCCACAATGAAGAATAGAACCCTCAAAAGCAATGAACAAGGGGTTGACCCCCTGTAATAACCTGTGGTGCTCCAAACAAATGGTGGGGGCACACAATTGTCCTCATGGGCCTCCAATCAAATTGAAGATGCTTGTAGATCACTTACAAGGGCTAGGATGATGGTGTAGGTGATGTCACATCATCGTGCAAGTCCTAGATTATCTGCAAAGTGTGTGGTGTAGATCTAGGGCCGACTGGGCATGATGGATTAGGTGCATCCTCCTTGTCCAATAAGTGAACCACGAGCAATCTCTAAATGGTTGTGGGGATCCATGGAGTGCAATATGTTGTTGTGGCGGCCTATGGCTCCCAACGCTCACCCTACAAGTGCCAATGTAGCCCTCAAGAGAATTAGGACCTTGTATAGGGAAACCAAACCCAAGATGGAAACCATCTACAATCCTGCATAAGATCCAATGCGTCCCCTAGCACTCCAGTACAACAAGTCATTAGAGGAATCGAATAAATAAGCTTACGTAATCATGGACCATAGGTGGGGACTTCATAATGGCCTGCCCTTCCATAATGGACTTTGGAATGTGTCAATGTCTCCTAAACTCCAAATGGGGTTAACCAATAATCCTATTAGGTGGTTTCTACTTTTAAAGGGAATAATATAGTTAAGGTACATCTTTCAAAAGGTGGAATCATGTGACATAAGTGAATGAAATAGGGAATGAGAAGGGGCAGTCCTCGATCACATGCTAGGGTACAAGGGTAGCTAATAAGAGGGAAGCCCACACTTGGGTTTATAATGTGTAGGAGGGAGCAATTGTTGTACATGAGGTGCCCCAGCCTTGATTTTTCCACCCTTCTTTTTACAGCTTTTGCCTTTTTATGATTTTCTTTGATTAACTACTTGGGGCTCAAGGGGCTAGAGCATGATGTATAAGATATAACAATGAATTCCCCATTTTAAAGTGGGGCGGTTCATTGCCCACCAAGGGTTGGGACAATCATGGGTTCCTATATGATGAAGAAAGCTCATAAAAACTGTAAAAACTAGGGTGATGGCCATGATGATTAGAGCTCATGTATTGGCTTTTGCCCACGTGCTAAATGTATTTGTCTCAGCCATCTTTTGCATTTTGTGGTACATTTCCCTGTTGAATGTGGCCCTATATGCTTTTGTCTTTCTTTTCAGCTCCATCAACCTCCGGGCTCCATTCCAAGCCATGACCCAAGGTGTGGGCATGAGGAAGGGGCAAGGCAAACCCTATGTGGACCCAATGGAAGAACGTGGACCCAAGTGGGAGAAATGATGAATGGGGTAATAATGAATGGAAAGAGGGCAATATAAGCAAATAAGGGAGCGGGACCACGCAACCAAATCGGGGTTTCTTGTGCAGTACCATCACTGGAACCAAATAGTCAGTAAAAGAGATCCTAGGGACTAAAATCCAAGGTTAATTCCTAATAGGGGTCTAGGAGACAAAAGCACAGACTTAGTCCATTCTTTCCACCGAATTCCCCCATTAATCCATGCCCAAAAGTGTCAATGATAAGCAAACTACAAAACTCAATTTCCAAATGACAAGGCATACTTTTAGATTCGGGAGGCCCACCTTCAAACATACGATCATGGCAAATGGGCGAGAGACCACATGGCTGGCTCATGTGGCGGAGAAAATGGCACAATGAGCTAGATGGTGGCTGCAAGGGGCTGCTGGCTGCCTGCTGAGGACTGCCTGGGAGAAAAATTTCTTCCTAGGGATATTACCCACAAAATGGTGGGTACCAAAGACCATTTTCTAAGTTCCATGAATCTAGAGTATTTCTTAAGTTTGCTGCAAATCTGAAGCCTACTAAAATGTATCCATTATGCCACTATGAATCAGGTCAATCTGACACAAGTCTGAGATCTTGTTCTGGAATTTTAAATCTCTGTGACCTATTCAGCCCTAAGGTCTATTCTGAACTATTAACCCATAAGCATACTTGAATTCTGCTAAGGGTTTAGGCCGGTTCTAACATCATTTGAAGTTGAACTTGCTGGCACATCTTTTGGATGGTTTGCATTGCTTTGAAGGCAGTTTGAGGTTATCCACGGCATACACAGATCAGCACCTTTTTAAGGTTTTATTCAGTGACAAAAATTGGCTAATTTAGTAGGGCTTCAAGGGACACTCAGAACTGTATTGAAGACTGTCATATTTCATCTAAATCTATCTCTGTTGTTTCAGTTTGATTCATAACTGAGCTATTTACTTGAGATAGGACCAAGGACTGAAATCACCTCATCACAAGGACTGACTAGGGTTTGTAAATTCTGGAGCAGCATTTATGATCTACAAATTGTAAAGATATAAATGTACTTCTCGTCAAATCAGAATTGAAGCATCTTCAAAGGAAAGTCATTGGCAGAGTTCAAGTCAGTATCAGTGGCAGAAGACATAAGGCATCATCAATAAAGGTACACTCTTTCCAATCAGACTTGAGGTATGTTAAGTTGAAATAAAATTGTTTTCCATCAGAGAAATTGAATTGTTAGGAGGCAGGGAAGGCAAAGGTCAGTTTTTGTTGTGAAGACACATTTTGACATCAGCAGATCTAAGGTACATTGTCCAGGGAACATGGTTCCATTAGCCATTCAAGACTTGGAACAAAATAAAGCAATTAAGATGCTACGGCAAGATAAATAAAGCAATTAAGATGCTACGGCAAGATCTTATTGAGAAACGGAGATTAAATCAACATGAAATAAACCCCATGATTACTTACATATAACAACATTACCTCAAGAGAAAATCTCTATGCATAAAAAAAGACATTATTGTCGATTTAGGGTAAGTTCTCATCACCTAGTAGTTGAAACAGGGAGATGGAAATATATAAACTGAAAAAGACATCTATGCTTATTTCACAAACATGGAGAAATTGAGGATGTGGTGCATGTGGGATTACATTGTCCCATGTATGAACAAGTAAGACAAAATCACTCAATTCAGCATAAAGATTTGAGTAGATTAAAATAGTATGTTAATTTTTTCAACAAAATAAATAGGTGGTTATTTTAAGGATTTTTTAGTCTTTCGAACACCATCAAGAAAATGAGCATATTGCACGTTGATACATCTTCGAAATAAATGACATCAAAGCTGTGAATGCAATTTTTTTAAATTCTTCATATAGTCCCATATATGATTATATCATATATGGTCTCCCATAGGCATAAATAAAAATATTCTACTCTATTCTATACTTCGTAATCCATAAGACCTTGAGTTTATATATGTTATCATGACAAGAAGAAGCACTAAAACATCAAGTATTTCAGAAACGCCTTGAAATATATCAGACAAGGAGAAACCAAATAAGTACTAATAATCAGATATTACTCCAAAGCACGCATTATATTACTCCAAAGCACGCATTATGGTAAGACACGCTAGGAAAAGGCGTGACCATGGAATGGGAAAATTCAGTTGTTATAGAAACTATCCAAACGCTCCAACATTTCAACTGTACGAGCATTATTCTCAAGATTTGCACTAAAGTTCTATGAGTAATGCGTTTGGCTATAAGGAAAAGATGGTGGGACTTACAACACATGCCAAGACCAATGAAATGGCAAAGGAAGACCCTCCAGGTCCATCATGAAATCCAACAGCTGCTGCAAGTGCAGTAACAGATGCAGAATGAGATGAGGGCATTCCACCAGAACCAAGAAGTCTTTTAGCATCCCACCGCTTTTCTTTATACCTGCATATCTAGAATCACAACTTTAAATGCTTAGAAAGCAATTATTTTCCAAACCAGTTAAACTTAAATAAAATAATTTGCATATACTTAAAAAGGATGATCTTGTATCAATCAAAATTCTTTCAATTGACAACATGACTTTGACCTAATATTCATTCAATTCAATCAATCTCATACATTTTTCAAAATCATACATCTTATATTTTCAAGATCATATATCTTATATTACATTAGCATAGATCCATCTTAACCCAGATCTATTAAGCACCAAGAAAGACCAATAAGACTAAGGCACAAACCTCTTGATGTTTAAAAGATCCAAGGTTAAGATGGATCTACGCTAGTTTATATTAATCTTTATTTATATTATTATTTGTCCTTTACTATTATTATTATATTATTATTATTTTAACATTTGATATCAGACATCAGTTTTTTTTTCCATTTTGTCTTTGGTTTCCAGTCTACACTAAGAAAAAGGATTTTCTACCAACACGTCTCAAGTGAATTCTTCACTCATCATAATGGCAATTAGAAACAATGATGTCCTTTTTCTACCAACACGTCTCAAGTGAATTCTTCACTCATCATAATGGCAATCAGAAACAATGATGACACGTTACACATGAACATGAATGTTTGCATTTTATTTTATTAGTGTGACCATTTTATTTTATTAGTGTGACCGACACATGTTACACATCAAAACTGTGACGTAAGAAAACTGGTGGATCTAAGAAAATGTGATTACACCAATGAGATCATTATTTCACTAGATGATACTCAAATTGGCACCCCCTCCAAACATGGGTGAGCAGAGCCACATCATCCAGCTTAACACCTGTCTGCATGGAATCTCCATTTTTTTCCATGCATGCTCATGCTGCCTACTGTGTTCCATTACCATCATTAAATGCATCCAACTCTCAAAGGTGAAGATTAGAAAAATGATCACTAAAACTCCTCTAAAACTTCCATAAAAGAAAGTTGATCCCTGTTAACTGGAGTGATCAATAGTTGACTAATTCACCTTCAGGTTATTGCTTATAAGTTATACCTCATCAACAATGAACCTAAGTGGTTATGTCCAATTCCAAAAATATTGGTTGGAGTGGTTCTTGTCCATTTTAATCTACCTCCTAAAATGTGTCACATAATTGATTTTCCTGTGTGCCAGCTGGAATCACAAATAGGTTCATTCTTTGTTTAGAGAATTTTCGGCGAAATCACATAAACAATCTTTTGTCGACGCGTTTTGAACCAACCAGTGTGGTTCATCATCAGGGTTCATTCTTATCCAAGTTTTGAGAGAATATTATGTAATTGGTCATTCTTAGAATTGATGCAGAAACGAAAAAGTAAATCGAATTGTGGGTGGATTCGGTGTTTGTGGCTGTTTTCAGCCACTGATACTAAAAAGTGTAATATTCTAACTATAGAAATACAGTGAATATCAAACATGAACTAAGCTACAGCAAAATAAAACAACATGCAAGCTGAAACTCCACACATACAAATACAATTAGAACACCATTGAGAAAGAACAATCAAATCTGACCCATTAAGAACAATCAAATCTGAGCCATTTTATTATAATTGCAAGCCAACCCTTGTACAAAACGAAGTGGAATGAGTGCATCTGGGCTTGCTACAGCAAGCATGCAAAACCCAAGTGAAAAAGAGAGAATCTCCACGCTGAAATTGGCTCGACTGGCTGTACACACTGCCCAGAAAATCACTGTTGCTGCTGCTGGAGGCATACTGTGATTTGGGTCCTCAAATCTACTACAAAAATTCTGCAAAATTAGAGATAAGCTCCTCAAACCCCACTGTTGTTGCTGCTGGAGGCATACTATGATTTGGGTCCTCAAATCTACTACAAAAATTCTGCAAAATTAGAGATAAGCTCCTCAAATCCCAACCAACAAAACCGAGAAAAACCAGAAATCTTTTGGGTTAATTTCGACTGCCCGGAAGTGCCCAAAATTAGTGTGAAATCTCCAACTGCTGGCCCTGCGTCCAACCCAGAAGCTCTGCTGCAAATCAGCCCCAAATCCCTGCAAAATGTCTCCGGAAAATATGTGTGAAATCCCTGCCCACTCCTGCTCAAAGACCACTCCAACTCCTGCGCTGTAATAATGCCCAGAAAACCCCTTCGCAGTCCCTGATAGTGAAGAATTCAGCCCCCGCAAATGCAATGATCTTCAGCTCTGCAATTCACCCAAGAAACTCGTCCCGCAATTTTCCAGGGTGAAAGTCCTCAGGAAACCTGCTCTCCAAACTCCACACAATTCTGCCTCTGCGTCCCCCAGAAAACTCACTCTAGCTGAAGCAGATGATGAAATGGCTCCCAACTGCTGGAAAAATCAATCCTCCAAAATTCTCTCCTAAAGTGACAATCTTGGTTCACTGAAAGAGAGTCGGAATTTCCTATTGGAAATCCCTTGTGCTAAACAGCACTGGTGGTTGACTTCGCTAATCCGCTCAAGCAAACTCTATTTCTCAAATTGCAATGTCAAAAGCTACAAAATGATGCCTTCCTCTTCTATTTATAGTTGTGTCACTCACCTCCACCTTGTGGGCTCCACTAATTCGATCTTCCCTTTGCCTTCCTTCTCTTGTGGTTCTATTTTCTCCAAGGGGTTGGACTTCCCCTTTTCGGTGGCCCCCACAACCCATAAACATTTTAATTTTTCTTTTCTCCTAAGTTTGCTCTCTCTCTCTCTCCTTCAAAATTAATTTATGACTCTATACCCACTTTTCCTAAATTTAGATGCCAAAATTATTTATTGATTGCCAAAATGACAAAATTGGGAATTCTCCTTGGCAAAATTATTTATTGAGGACATGACAAAAAGTTAGACCAAGCCTCCAAATAGTGAAATATTTTGTCTTTGGTTTGCTTAAAAGATTCAGGGTTAAGATAGATCTGCGATAGTTTATTTTAATCTTATTAATATTGTTATTTGTTCATCAATATTATTATTTGTCCATTAATCTTATTAATATTATTATTTTTTCCATTATTATTATTATTGTTGTTGTTATTATTATTATTATTATTATTATTATTATTATTCTAACATTTGATGTCAAGGCATCAATTTTTTTCAATTTGGTCTTCGGTTTCTGGTCAACACTTAAGTGAATATTTCATACCAACACGTCTCAAGTGAATTCTTCACTTATCATCAAGGCAATGAAAAACAATGATGACACGTGTTACACATGAGAATCAGTGTTTGCATTTTATTTCATTGGTGTGACAGGCGCATGTTACACATCAAAACTATGTTGCAAGAAAACTGGTGGATCTAAGAAAATGTGATTACATCAATGAAATCATTATTTGACTAGATGATACTCAAATTGGCACCCCCTCCCAACAAGGGTGAGCGGAGCTACATCATCCAGTTTAACACCTATATTTTCATCGAATCTCCATTTTTTCCATGCATGCTCATGCTGCCTACTATGTGTCGCATGACCATCATTAAATGCATCCAACTGTCAAAGGTGAAGATTAGAAAAATCATCAATAAAATTCCTCTAAAACTTCCATAAAAGAAAGTTCATCCCCGTTAACTGGAGTGGTCAATAGTTGACTATTCACCTGCAGGTTATTGCTTATACTTCATCAACAATGTTCCTAAGTGATTATGTCCAATTCCAACAATATTGGTTGCTGTGGTTCTTGTTCATTTTATTCTATTCCTGAGATGTGTCACATAATTGATTTGCCTTTCTGACAGCTGGAATCACAAATAGGTTTATTCTTATCCAAGTTTTGTGAGAATATTATGTAACTGGTTATTCTTATTGATGCAGAAACGAGAAAGTAGAGGCACTGTTGTGTGTATAGGGTGTTTGTAGCTGCCTTCAGCCACAGGTACTAACAAGTTAGTCCAAGCCTCCAAATAGTAGATAGACTCAATAGGCAAAGACTGCAAACCACTGAGGATAGATAGGTTAAAAGCTGCTAATCTATCAGGAAAGCCAAAGCAACTTTTGAATCCTGAGTGCTAGAAAGGATAACCCTTAATTTTGAAGTTTAGCAGGCAAATCAAGGCTACGGGATGGTCCAATGCACTTGCAATGTGTCATTGTGAGAAAAAAGAAATGATTAAAAATGCCCTTTGAATCTTCGGAGAACACAAATCATTTTGGAAATCAATCATATCAAAGTATTCAGTGCTTTCTGCAGGCCCACTTCATCGTGGAGGCACAATTTTTAAGCACATATTGATGAATAAACTCTATGGAAAAGAGCTTTGGGAGTACCATCAGTTCCACAGGACTTTCTTTCTTGTGGAAAGAGAAGCTTCCAATGCACATTTGTGGGGACTATTAACCTAAAGACTCAACTAACAGCTCAAATCACAGCTAGGTTATAAAAATTTTAGAAAGATATTGATTCTTGGGGGATTGAGACTAACAATGATATGTTGGCCCCTATCACCTACGTTAGGAGAGGCCACAAAATTCTGTCCTTGGCATTATCATGTAATACCTAATATAGATCTGTTATGGCCAATGTAATTTAAGATACAATTTCTTCAAAAGAAAACTTTGAAAGTCATAGCACAGCAATGAACCTTATTTGCAGAGATTTGACTTTGAGTTCTTTGATGATATCTTGATTTATAATAAATTTTTCCAAAAGCACATCAAACATCTAGAAATTGTACTTGATTTATTGATTAGCAACCAATTTTATGGTAGAAAAGCAAGAGTTGGTTTGGTCTCGAACAATTGTTGTTTTTTTAGAGCATGTGGAAAACAAAGAAGGGGTAAAGGTTGACCACTCAAAGTTTCAAGTTATCCAAGAGTGGGCACAGACAAAAATTGTCTCCCATTTAAGAGGGTTCCTAAGGTTTTGTCACAAAATCATATATATTTATCGAGAATTTCTCTTGTCATGCAGCACCACTGACTGATTTGACAGGTAAAGTAACAGTTGTTTGGGCAAAGTGTTGATGTGAGTAATAGCTTCAGCAGGTCTTCCACATAGGCTTTGTTTAAGTTTGTAGCTCAGGCAGGTACATTTGCACAGGCCTTGTGTCTAGGCATGTAGAAGTCACCCACATTTCACCTTATAGAATATTTGCTGATGCAACTTAGCCTCAGTTAAAACTTAGAAAAAACCCATAATCATATGTTGGCTTATTGAGCTAAAATAAAACTTACTTTACTGATTAAGTTTTAATCTTATCCATTGATCTCAAGTAAGGCAAGATCTAATCTCGGCCACCCATCACTTTGAGATTAGGTTAGGGTTAGGATTAGTGTTTTGGCTCAATGTAAAGTTATAAAGGTGAGGCTAAGGTGAAGAGAAGACACAACAGCAGCACAAGATTGAAAGAGGCTTCTCAGTGAGCATGTGTTGGGTTCGCGATAGTGCAGTGAGGCTGGTCATTAGCTTTCTAGTTTTTATTTTCTCAGTTGGGCCATTATCCCTAGTACGGGAGCCCAAGTAAATTTCGTGATTAATTTATTAATGAAGAACTGTTGTTTGAGAAAAAAATCATCTGTATATGTGATTCAGACCAAGTTTTTTTCCTCCACTATATTTTTTTGCTAGGAATTTGGTCATGTATTTGTTTTAATCTTAGCCATTGATCTCAAGTAAGGCAAGATCTAATCTCGGCCACCCATCACTTTGAGATTAGGGTTAGGGTTAGGATTAGTGTTTTGGCTCAATGTAAAGTTATAAAGGTGAGGCTAAGGTGAAGAGAAGACACAACAGCAGCACAAGATTGAAAGAGGCTTCTCAGTGAGCGTGTGTTGGGTTCGCGATAGTGCAGTGAGGCTGGTCATTAGCTTTCTAATTTTTATTTTCTCAGTTGGGCCATTATCCCTAGTACGGGAGCCCAAGTAAATTTCGTGATTAATTTATTAATGAAGAACTGTTGTTTGAGAAAAAAATTATCTGTATATGTGATTCAGACCAAGTTTTTTTCCTCCACTATATTTTTTTGCTAGGAATTTGGTCGTGTATTTGTTCAGTTAATAATCGTTGGGAATCGAACACCAAGTGCTTGATTCAGGGAAATTCTAACTTGGTGTCAGAGCCCCAACTCTAAATCGATCGCGGAACTATAACAAGTGTCAAGTTCGCATCGGATTGTCGGAGCTAGGTTGGCTAGGATTGTATGCACTGATTTTAGAAGAATAATTACAACAACAACAAAAATTTGAGAGACGAGATTTTTTTTAGGGCTAAGAGGAATTTTCTTTATGGGTAATTTTTTTTAAGTCGGGAAAAAAGATACAATTCAAAAAAAAATATAAAAAAAAAAAGAGAAATGAGAGCCCGTTTTCTAAAAAAGGAGAAAACAAAAAAAATAAAAGAGAAATGTGGGCCCATTTTTTAAAAAGGAAAAAACAAAAATTAATAAAAAAAGGGCATGAGACCCATGGGCTTGGTTGGCCAACAACCCACCAGTCAGCAGCCATGTCAGGCATCTAGCTAACCATCCCACAATGCACCACAGCAGCCACAGCGAGCCGAAGCGAAGAGCTATGAGCAAATCAACAACCACGGACAGAGGCAAATCGAGGCAATAAATCAAGGGCCAAACCAGCTCGACCAACAATAATTTGACTATAGCAAGCAGTCCACGACCAGCAAAGAGACCGCATGGTTGGAGTGACAGGTCAACAAGAAGGATCTGCGTGCCAGTCAAGCTACATGCAAACACAACGCACCAGCACCGAAGGGAGCACAATTGAGCAAAGTTGTGACCAACAAAAAGAAGTCATCGAGCACCAATGCAAGAGGGGGCACAACTGAGCAAAGCCATGCCCGACAGAAAGAAGTCATCGAAATCAGAGGTGAGGGTCGTAGGCCGACATTAGAAGTGTGTCATAGGCCTGAGCGTGTTGCGCAGTTGAAGGGATTCGTCAGCGGTGGCTAGCACAACCCGTGACAAGAAAGTGCAGAGGTACAAGCATTAAAATTAATTTAACAAAAAAAAAATGTTGCTAGACTATTGAAGTGTTTGGGCCGCACCCGCGATTTCTTAGCAGGGAGCAAGAAGGCTCTGAGCAGCCTCGAGAATTATGTAGGAAGTCTCGAGCAGCGAGCAAGAAATCTCAGGCAACAGGAAATAATCTCGGGCAATGGGCAACAATCTTGGGCAATGAGCAGCGAGCAACATGCTCGAGCAGTAGGCAACGAGCAACAAGCCCGAGCAGCAAGTATGGGCAACATGTAGAGGGTGAAAAGTTAATTGTTGGTCAGTTTGACAGAAATGGCTACTAGGCTACATGACGAGGATAGGTTGGATGGTACAGGTAATTTCAACACATGGAAGGAGCAGATTGTTTTATTATTTGAGGAGGAGGAGTTGTGGGACATTAGGGAGAAGGTTCTCCAAATTCCCATAGATCCTACTTAGTAGCCTGAATTTAGTAAGATGGACGTGAACACCAAGAGAATAATCTTGGACTCCAATAGAGACCATGTTATACCTCATGTGAGGGGGAAGAAGTATGCCTTTGAAATGTGGGCATCGTTAACCAAGTTGTACCATAGTTCAAACCAAAACAGGAAGATGGTGTTGAAGAAGAAATTGAGAAACGCAAAGATGTCTGAAACTGACACAATTGCATCATACCTAACCAGGATGACTCAAATTAGAGATGACTTGGCAACAGTGGGGAAACTATTGCAAGTGAAGAGTTGGTCAAATCAGCCTTGAGTGGCTTTCCTCTGAAATGGGATACCTTTATTGATGGGATCTTCGCACGGGAAAATCTCCCCATATGGGATAGATTGTGGGATGACTTCACAGTGTTTTAAAACTCCGACTCGGCCGAGGGTCGACTCCGACTCCGACTCCGACTCGGTATCGACTCGGCCGACTCGATTTCAATGACTCGGTCGTTGTAAAAAAATACATTAAATATTTATTTTTTATAAAAACACATAATTTTAAAGATTTTCATTCATGTTTCCGAACACACAGCATTAGAATATAGATAGAAGACAACATATGATCAAAGTAGGCCATGAATATATCCATTATATAAAAATGCACCAGTGCATGTCTATACATACACAGATGATATAGAGATTCAAAACAAAAACACATAACCAAGGAGGCTATAATGGCCTCTACAACAAAAGTATGACCAGTACTACTGTCTACTGCTATAGAGGTTGCCAACATCATTTGCTCAGTGTCACTGGAGCAAGCGAAAGTGGGGAGCGAGAGCGAAAAACGGGAGCGGAGCGACATTTTCAGAATGCTCCTTAGTGGAGCGAATCCGCAGAGGGCGTTCGAACAACCAATGTCACTAACATCAAGGAACATAGAGGGATTGGTGCTCTTGATTAAATACAAGTTCCATACCCTAATACATGACAAAATTCAATGGAAACATTGCAATCCTCCAATCCTGAAATCCTGAAAAAACTGATAAGTCTGCTGGATTTTGAATGAAATCTAAAATTCTACTTTCTCCATATGAAATCCAATGAGGCCGAAACCACTCTCAAACATCCTAAGTCATTTCATGGTGATGTTAAAAATTTAAGTAAAAGGATGAAAATGAAGATTAAGGAGTAAAACACCTTGAAGTCCAAACCAATCAACAAACACCTTAAAATTTCATTAAAAAAATGTTAAATCGTTGTTTTGGATGGGGTTACGGGCCGCTATTTATGACTCGGCCGAGTCAATATGGAAACGCTTCAGTTGGCCGAGTCAGCCATGACACGGCCGAGTCATTGAATGACTCAGCCGAGTCATGGCTGACTCGGCCAACTGAACCGTTTCTTCAACCGAGTCACAATTTTGGCCAATGAAACGGATCAACTCAGCCGTTTCCATTTCGAATCGGCCGAATTTTAAAACTATGCTTCATACAAGAAGAGACAAAGAGATGTTCCCACTCTGCACGTCAACATGGAAAAGATGAGGAGGAGAATTTTGCTAGTAAAGGGCAAAGGTAAAGTAAAGGGAAGTGGGGGATCTGCTTCCATGAAGGACATGAGTAAAGTGCTTTGCATGTCACAAGATAGGTCACTATGTGAGCCAGTGTCCATACAAGAAGGAAGGGGATCAGGTGGTTGCATTACATCAACTGAGATTGATGACTTTACAGATAACTTTGAGAAGAAGAAAAAATTCTAGTTGCCTATGTTTCTGACAACGGTACTAATGTGTATGAGGAGAGTGGGTTATAGGTAGTGGCCAATAGAGCATCTAGTCACAAGATGGGGATGACGTTAGTGTTCTACAGTGTTTCAAAGACAAACTCAGACTGCCATGTGAGTTGTGAAGCTAGCAGCAAGCATGCAGTGAAAGGGGTTGGATGTGTTAGATTCCAGCTAGAGTCAAGAGGATTTTTGAAGGTGACAACGATGTTGTTTGTTCTAGGGTTGATGGTACACGTGCTCTCAATATCATCCTTGGAGGATGTTGCATATAGAGTCCTTTTTTGGAGATGGACAGGTGCTTCTATATTCAAAGGGAGTGACCTTGGATGCAGTTGTAGTGCTTGGCATTAGACAGGGGCAGTCGTACAAGTTCTTGGGACAACCAGTCAGTATATCTAAGGGGATCTTGGATACAAGATCAATGTCAGTTGCTGAAAGGGAGCAAGTGGCAAGGAAGAGTGATTCTTCAAGTACTGCCAGGATCCTCAGCTAGTATATATGACATTGATGGATGCTCAGGAGCAAGATCCTCAGAGCATGGTTGGATGTCACAAGTTCTCAGCTCAAGATCCAGTTCAAGTAATAGGATAGGGTTCAGTGTCAGAGGGAGAAATTACAGATACTGAGATGGGCTTGGAGATAGATCCAAGTGCAGGAAGTTCTTCCAGAAGTACCTCCCTTGCTAAGAGGGAGTGTTGAAGTTTGTAGCTTGAGCAAGTACTTCTACACAAGCCTTGTGTCTAGGCGTGCAGAAGTTGCCCACATTTCAACTTAGAATATTTGTTGATGTAACTTAGCCTAAGTTAAAACTTAGGAAAAAGCAGATAATTATATGTTGGCTTATAGAGCTAAGATAAAATAAAGTATTTACTTTAGTGATAAATTTTAATCTTAGTCGTCGATCTCAAGTGAGGTGAGATCTAATCTTGTTTGTCCATCAATTTGAGATTAGGGTTAGGGTTAGGATTAGGGTTTTGGGTCAATGTAAAGTTATAAAGGCAAGGTTAAGGTGAGGATAAAACACAACAGCAACACAAGATTGAGAGAGGCTTCTCAATGAGCGCGTTTGGGTCTGAGATAGTGTAGTGAGGCTGGTGATCAACTTTGTAGTTTGTATTTTCTTAGTTGGGCCATTATCCCTGGTACGGGAGCCCAAGTTCCATGATTAATTTATTAATGAAGAACTGTTGATTGGGTAGAAATATGTTTATGTGTTTGTGATTCAGATCGAGTTTTTTGCTTCCGCTATATTTGTGTTAGGAATCTGGCCAATGGGCATGTATTCGTTCAATTAATAATTACTAGGAACCAAATATCGGGTGTTGGGTTCGAGGAAATTCTAACAGGCTTGGTGTCTTAGCATGTGGAAGAAATTATTTGCCTCTTCTAGCGATTTGTCTTCTTTCCTAAGTCTAACTTAGAAAAAGTATAATAATTTAAGTCAATTAATTATTGTGGACTATTGTGCTATTTTCTAAGGATAAATAATTTAATTATTTAAGTGACTTAAAAATAATTTCAACCATTGATCTCCAAGATGGTTCTAGGAGGGAGATTGAGGTTAGGGATTTGAACTCAATGAAGATTATGAAGGAAACCTAGTGAGGAGGTGAAGACACACAAAGAGCACAACTTGTGTGAGCGAGTCATCACTTAGAGAAAGCAGTTTTCTCTAAGTGCGAGCGGCTCAATGGACCAATGCGTAGAGAAGGAGAAATGCAAGTGCGTTTGTGAGAATCTAGGAGTGTCGAGTAGGAGGAGATTGTTAGGCTGAGTTGCCAGAGGGAGATTGAATTTATCTAGAGGAGACTAAGTTGTAGGGCTGAGTTTGCCCCAAAGCGCATCAATGGCACATAAGGAGGGCACAAGTCCAGTTGCAGGCAAAGTAATTGGGTCGAGTTCTTTAGGCTGATTTCATTCGGAGACTAATTTCCTTGAGGTCGAGTCACCTTCAGCGAAATTCATTTTGAGGGAGTCGTGTTACAAGTTCTAGTGTTTTGTATTTTTCCTTGTATCGTCTAAAAACCCAGATTTTCCAGATAATAAGATGACGGAGGAATTGTTGGGGCTGATTTTATTTTGCGATGTATGATTGATCTCTGTGTTTATTTCCATTGCATATATTTAATTTTAGAAGTTAAAAATACCAATGATTTTATCTTTCGGTGATTCAGTGATTATTTGGGAAAATAAATAATTTGTTGGGGATAAATTAAATTGAGATGAGAAAATAAATCTTGTTGGTATTAGAAATTTAACACAGTATCAGAGAAATCTAGAAGACTCTAAAAGAGAGATCTGACATCACGAAGGTTTGCGACGGCAAGTTTTCTTTTTTTGTGGCAATAGAATTATTTCTTGAAATTTTGCAGTTGGTTTTGTGGTTGTGGTCGATTTGTGGAGATGGCATCATTAAGAAGTTTGAGATACGAAAACAAGTTGGACAAGGTATCAAATTTCAATGCCTGGAAGGAGCAAATTACCTAGATTCTGAAGATGAATGGTCTTCGGGATTTAGTGAGTAGAGACGTGCAAGTTCCTTCAGAGTTGAATCTTGAAGTAGAGTATACAACCGAGGATATGAAAGCAAGATACATAATTTTGGATGGTGTGATGAATCATATAATTCCTCACATATCAAGGAAGGACACTAGAAGACAGATGTAGGTAGCTCTGACTATTTTTTATCAAAGTACAAACGAGAATAGAAAAATGGTGTTGCGAGAAAAGTTAAACAATATTAAAATGAACATATCTAAGACGTGACCTCTTTATCTCACAAGGGTCCAACAAGCTCGTGATGAGATCTGGCTATTGGGAAAATTGTGCATGATTCAAAGCTGGTCAAAGTTGCTCTAAAGGGGTGCATAAAGTAATGGTCCACTTTTGTGGATGGGATTCTTGCTCGTCAACAGCTTCCTGATTGGAGTCGGTTATGGGATAACTTCACCAAGAAGAAAATTTGGGAAAGCTTCTCCCATTAAGCGAAGGATAGTGAAAGGGAAGAGAAGAGAAAGATGAGCTTGCTATTGCCGCACAAGCGAAAAAGCACAAACCGAAGGCCAAGCATACCAAGGTGGAGGACCATCTTCACGGAACAAAAAGGAAAAAGGCGTGAGCAAAGTAAAATGATTTGCTTGTCACAAGTTCAGGTATTTTTCTAGTCAGTTCCTAACAAAAAGAAGGGCAAAGGTAAGACTACTAGTCTGCTACAACGTCTACTGTACAAATGGAGATGGTCGAGAAGTTTGAGAAAAACTTCACCTTAGTATCTTGCCTTTCTGGAACCATCACGAGAGGTGTCTAGTTCATGGACAATGGAGCATCTCCTCATATGACGAGATCTCGAAACTTGTTCACCAACATAACTAGGGGCCCAAGAATGTAAATGTGGAACTTGGTGACAAGGCCAAGTATGCAGTCAAGGGCACTGGGAGTATCGAGTTCCAGATGGACTCAGGTGGTATCATGGAGGTGAACAAGGTATTATATGTACCAAGGTTGGAGAAAAATCCCCTTTAAATTTTAGCCATGGAAGACAGAGGACTGGAGGTCAACTTTACGAGAGGTGAAGTGGTTGTGGGCAGAAGGGGACCAATTTCAGCAAGAAGGGGTGATTGGTAGAAGGGAGAATGATCTCAATCTATTGAGAGGACAGTCGGTGAAGGCTCTCATTCATGAGAGTAACAGCCAAACCAAGATTTGGCACAAGAGGATGTGGCACCTACACTACGGAGCTCTTCCTATGGTGCAAACGATGGTTACTGATTTTCCAAAGATCCGAGTGGAATCGGATGGAGTGTGCAAAGAGTGCGTATTTGGCAAGCAAGCCAAGGTTGTGTATCGTCATAGTTAGACCAGGTCAAAGGGCGTGTTAGACTTGGTGCATTTTGATATTATGGTCCTATGTCTGTAGCATCGATCACAAGGTCCTTATGCTTTGTGATGTTCATAGATGGTTATCCCAGGAAGACTTGGATCTACTTCTTGAGGATCAAGGATGAGGTCTTTGATCAGTTTCAGGAGTTCAAGGCTCTTGTGAAAAACCAAATAGGGAAGAAGATTAAGGTGATGAGATCAAACAATGGGGGCAAGTATACCTCCAACAAGTTCCAAGATTTTTGCAGGGAGGAAGGAATTAAGAAGGAGCTCACAGTTCCTTACAACCCTCAGCAAAATGGGGTTGCCAAGAGGAAAAATAGGACCATCATGGAGGCAGTGAGTGCAATGATCTCTACTCAAAAGTTGCCTATGTTTTTGTGGGCGGAGACCTGCAATACAGTTGTATACGTGTAGAACAGTAATCCTGAAAGGGTATTGGAGGATGTGAATCCTAAGGAGTTGTTTACAAGAGTGAAACCGGATGTGAGTCATTTGTGCAAATTCGGTAGTCCAATTTATGTTCATGTTCCCATAGAGAAGAGGACTAAATTGGAGCCCTTATGTGAGAGGGGTGTGTTTGTTGGCTACAGCAAGGTCTCAAAGGCCTATCAAGTTCACATTCTAGTACAGAGAAAGGTGATCTTGAGTCAGGATGTCAAATTTGATGAGGGCAGGACCCTTAAGAGATCTGAGAAGGAGAGAGCAGTGGTAGAGAATCGAGAGCAAGAGGCTCCTAAGGTTGAACAGAGACCAACAGCACCAGCAGGGACATAACCAGCAAATTCGAAGGTTCCGCTAGATATTCCTTCGAGCTGTACCAGGAGGAGCAGAGATTGAGGGATGTTGAGGAGCATGTGCAAGCTCCTAGCAGCACTTTCCGGCTAAGTAGACCACCGACTAGATATTCCAGTTATTGGGCACTAACAAGCAGCATCAGCGAGTCTGAGCCTTCCACGTTTGAGAAGGCTATAGATGAGCAGGTCTGGAAAGATGCCATGATAGAGTATATAGCTCCATCATGAGTAATGATGTTTGGGACATCATGTCGAGACCAGAAGGAAAGTTTGCAATCACTTCTCGATGGATCTATAAGATCAAACATGCAGTTGATGGTAGTATCGAGAAGTATGAAGCGAGGTTCGTGGCAAGAGGGTTCTCCTAGAAGGAGGGAGTAGACTATGAGGAAACATTCACACTCGTCACCAAATATGCATCTATTAGAGCAATTATGTCCATTGCTTCAAAAATGGGCTAGAAGAGACATCAGATGGATGTGAAGACTGATTTCCTCAATGGGGTTATTGAGGAGGAGGTGCATATTGAGCAATCTTGAGGGTTAGAGGCAAATGGGAGAGATTCCCATGTATGCGGGTTGAAAAAGGCCCTTTATGGGCTAAAGTAGGGTCTGCGTGCATGGTAAGCCAAAGATCAATCCATATTTTCTTGGTTTGGGCTTCACCAAGAGTGAAGTGGATCCCAACTTATACTATGTACTCGTTGAGGGTGAACCGCTCATCTTGGTATTATATTTGAATGATCTCTTCTTGACAGGATCAAAGAAGCTCATAGGGATGTGCAAGGAGGATCTTGCTTCAGAATTCAACATGAAGGACATCGGCTTGATGCATTACTCTTTTGGATTGGAGGTGTGGCAATAGCCACGAGATATTTTCCTTTGGCAGAGCAAGTATGCAGTGGAGATCTTGAGGAGCTTTAGGATGGAAGATTGTAGGCCTATGTCTACACCTATGATCACTAGCCTAAAGAAGTTGAGCGCTCTTGAAGGTGAATTAATGGATCCCACACTATATAGGAAGTTGATAGGTTCCTTGATGTATTTGGCCAACACTAGGCCGAATGAATATATGTTTTGTTGTGAACACACTCAGCGAGTTCATGGTGGAGCTGAGACGGGTTCATTGGGTGGCAGCAAAACATGTGTTGATATATCTAAGTGGGACAATAGACTTTGGATTGAGGTACGTCAAAGTTGGAGTAGAGTTGCAGGTGTATACAGATTTTGATTGGGAAGGTAGTGTGGTGGACAAGAAGTCCACATATGGATGTTGTTTTGGCTTGGGATCAACCATGATCTCATGGTTCAGCAGTCAATGGCACTCAATTCAGCAGAGGCAGAGTACATGGCAACAAGTGTGGTGAGTTGCACAAGATGCTTGTGACATTATTTGATCTGCAAATGGAGTGTTTTGAGCATCTGGAAGTACCTATGAGTGTCAAGTACCATGTGGAATCATAAAGTAGCCCAACACTTTGCTCTTGGTAGGCAACATTGCATCAACTCTCTCTGGAATGTGTAAAACAACCTCTAGAATGTTGTTGAGGAGGAGGATA
This sequence comes from Pinus taeda, assembly GCA_000404065.3. Taxonomy (NCBI): domain Eukaryota; kingdom Viridiplantae; phylum Streptophyta; class Pinopsida; order Pinales; family Pinaceae; genus Pinus; species Pinus taeda. The sequence continues at coordinate 10,809 of APFE031346293.1, read as the reverse complement.
ATCATGTCTCAAAAGGCCTTTGTTGCTATGAGAATACCACTTGACAAAACCTTACTCAAAATCAAGTAAAATAATCAATCATTAGGGACAATAACCATAAATGCATCACTGTGGACCATACCTAATGTTGAGGGCATAATAATACTTCACACAAAGCTCACCTTCAAACGTCTAACTAGATCAAGTCCTGTAAACAGGTTACCTCCTTATGTTAGGGTAGCTTAGATGGATAACCTTGTTAAGTGCTTCAAACACCCAAGGGGAAGGTACAAGTCCCAAGTTAGCCCATCAATTCATAGGTGTGTGTGAAAATGGTGGTTGCGGAGTGGAGAAAACTTCAAGGCAAGGTGCCATAGCCAAGTAACCAAGTAATGAGGTCCAACATCCTGAGTGTATAGATGTAAGGAGGGAGCAAGGCATGAGTTACCCCTTTCCTCAGCCTACCTTTTCCACCCATCTAGTGCGCCTTCTACTTCTTATTCTTAATGATTTACTTTGATTTGGGTGCACATCTCAGGAGCCCAAGCTTACTTTTGCAATTTTCCATTACTCCTTAAGGATGAGTCAGATTATCGCTCATCGGGGTTGGGACAATACAAGAGTTCCTATTATAGATGAAGCATCATGTGTTTGAAGAATTGGGTGATGGCTATTGAGGGGGGGTAGAGCTCATGTTAGGCTTTTTTCCACGCACTAATCAAATGTCCCAACCATGTTTTGCATTTTATCTTTTTTCCTTTCATTGTAGCTTTCTTCTGCTTATATTTTTCTTTTGGCTACATCAACCTCCAGGGCAAAATTTTCTGACTTAAACTTAAGGATGAGGATGAAAGGGTGCCTATCTCAATGACCAAAGACCACCAGCCCTAAGAATCAAGATGGAATGTGGTATGGAATATCATGGACATGCTACTTCAATCAAAGCATCCCCAACAGTGCCCTTCCTAAAACCATAAGGTCTCAGAGGAGGTCCCACTAGACTAGAGTTAAGACTAACCTCCCAAATGAAGTGAGAGCACAAGAATACAGTCAAGATTGAACGATCATCCAATTTTCCCCTTGATCCATTTTAGTATGCCCGTCTCATTAAGTGAAAGCACATGATTACAAAATGGTTCAAGAAGGAATGCCAAATGGGAGAGAGAAATCCAACCAGAGCATGTAGAGGATCCTAGCATCATGAAATGTGTTGATCATATAGGGTTGTTCGTTGGCTAGTTGTCCAAGAAGGAGAAAAATTTTTCCTGTGGGTTATCCACTTTTTATGGGTAACAATACCTAGGTAAAGTACAATGATGCCTTCAATCAATATGATTAAGATGTCAAATACAACTATGATGTGGATGGTGAAGTATTTGGTTTCTACTGAGCAAAAGCATTTGGTTCTAGTACATCCATAGTACAAGTAGATGATGCAAATTTTGATTCTTGCAAATTAGTGATAAGAGCAACAAGGATACCATACATATATCAATTTGGTTTAAACCAGTGTTGCGAACATCACGATTTAATCGTGATAAAATTGGGAAACGCACTTTTTTTCAAAGCGTCGATTTTATCACTACGAAAAAATCATCATTTAATCGTAAAAATCGCAATTGATTCACACATCGACTTGAAAAAATCGTCGGTGTGAACACAACATGTTTATAAAGTTTATTGATTTTGTTTTGTGTCATTTGCAAACAAAGATCAAGTTAGAGAGCAGAGGAGGAGGAGCACAGATCGACTAAGCCAAGAAAGGGATCCCACTCAAAGAAAATTAGATTGTGGACCAACTTTCCTTAATAAGTCGTTGATTTGCAAGTATGGGCATCAAATTCAACCCTGTTTTTTTTCTCCTTGTTTTTCCATGGATTTCAGACACCCATTTATTTTCCATAATTTTGCTAGGGAAGAAGTGTGTTTTTTTGCCATTATTGTTTCAATGAGTGGAGATGACTTTTTATTGTCAAAATGTTGATTTTTAATATTATTTTTTTAATTCTTCTTTTGCCCTAGGTTCAATCTTACATTAAACAATTCAATAAACATGCCAAGACATTTGGAACCTATGTGGGAATATGGTGATCCCGATGGAGGGTTCGATATAGCATATTTGAGTTGCAAGTTGTGTGGGAAGCATATGACAGGGGGAGTATTCCAATTGAAATAACACCTTGCACAAATTTCGGGACATGAAGTAGGACTTTGCTCAAACACATCTCTAAAAATCATCTGAAATGTTATCAAATCATTAAATGATAAAAAATCAGCCAGAATTAACAAAGAAGCTATGAAGACTCAAATGGCAAAGGGTGAAGTGGTGTTGGGTGACTGTGAGAGTGGCTCTTGTTCAGTATTATCTTCTACAATCAGCCTCACAACTACCTCATCATTTTTTGTTCCTAGAACTGCACCTGGTGCACAACCGTCTATCAGGTCAACTCTTAAAAAAAGGGAGAAGGAAGAAGCCGACAAGCTAGTGGGTGGGTGTTTTCTATAAAGTGACATTCCTTTCAGCATTACTAGGAACAATCCATTTTACCAGCCTATGGTTGATGTGCTATTGTTGGCTCGGGGTACAAAGCCCCTTCCTATGATGACTTGAGAGGGCATATTCTTCAAAATGAGAAGGTCGATTGCACTACTAGATTGGAGGAATTTAGGGCATCATGGGAACACACGAGATGAACTATGATATCAAATGGCTAGACTAAGCAAAAGGGTAAAACCCACATTAACTTATTGGTTAATTGTCCCAAGGGGATAATGTTTATGAAATCTATTGATGCATTTGCACATATCAAAGCTGCACGATTATTATGTGATTTGTTGGACGTGTTCATTCAGGAGGTAGGTCCACAACATGTTGTCCAGGTCATAATAGACAATGTTGCAAATTATGATGTTGTTGGTAGGATGCTTATGGAGAGGCATCCTAACTTGTTTTGGATACCTTGTGCTACACACTGTATTGACCTAATGTTAGAGGACAGGAAAAATTCCTTGTGTCAGGGATATTGTTGAATCACCAAAAATCATAACAAATTTTATATATAATCATGCATTTGTGTTTCATTTGATGAGAAGATTCACCAATAACAAAGATTTGGTGCACCCTGCTAATACACGGTTTGCCACTACCTTCATATCTCTTCAATCTCTCTTGAATTCTATGTGGGATGTGAAGAGCGTTTATTTCAAAGGAGTGACATGCTTTATCATTTTAGTTGCAAACCAGAGTGAGAGGCCATATGCAAGCTAGTTTCATACCATGAGAGCTTTTGGGCAAGAGTGCAAGAGGTGTGTACCATTACTAAATCTTTGGTAAAGGTTCTTCCATTAGTTGATGGAGACAAGTCCGCAATGGGCTACTTGTATGAGGCCATGGATAAGGCCAAAGAATCCATTCGTAGCTATTACGAGGATAAGGGGGATGAGGGGTTTGAGAAACAACAACTGATATGGAGAGTGATTGAGGAACAATAGAACAAAACACTCCATCGTCCGATTCATGCTGCAGGGATCTACCTGAACCCCGCATTTTCATACTCCTTTGATTTCAAATTTGATGTTGAGGTCATGGATGCATTCTTTACTTATGTTCAGAAGCTGGTGTCATATCCAACAAAATGGGCAAAAAATTCTAAAGAAATGGAGATATATAAAATGGCAGGTGGCACATTTAGCTTTGACATAGTTATCCATGATAGGAAGACCAAAATGCCAAGTAAGCTTTAGTTTGTTTCAAATTTCATTGTATCTTCATACTTTGCTTCAACTTTCAAATTTCAATTTTTTCTTATGTTTCTCTTATTTGTTGTAGATGGGTGGTGGACAACATATGGTGGCAAAGTACCCAATATCCAAAAGCTTGGCATTTGTGGCTCAACCAAACATGAAGCTCCTTCAGATGTGAGCGCAACTAAAGTGTATTTAAAAAAATACACACCAAGAAGCACAACAAATTAAAAAATTTCAAATTCATTTTTTGAATTCATTAAAAATTATAATTTTTTATTTTTTATTATCAATTTATAATTTATGACCCTCATACAAGGTGGAGTCCCAAGGCCTTGACAACATGGTCTACGTCTACTACAATCTCTATTAAGGGTGAGGCAACTTCAAAAGACCCCTGACGTGGCAGCCCTCTCATTGGATGGGATTGGCACCGTTGTTGCATGGAGGGTTGAGACCGAGAGGTCTGTCATGGAATCAACCTCTGATTGGTTAGAGGAGGTGGTAGTGGAGGAAGTAACCTCTACAAGGGAGAGAGAGGTAGCAAAGGAGGAGCAAGAACAACAGGAAGAGGAGCTGACACCACCTACCATGGTCACCAGTGAAGGACATAGTCTACCTCCTCCTACTTCTTCTAGAGGACATCAGAGTCCAATGCTAGCCCAAGGGCCTTCTTCACCTAGAGGAAAAGCCATTACATTTTCTCACAAAAGGGGCAGAGGAAATCATTAGTTAGAAGTTAGAACTTAATGGCTCATTTCATTGTATATGACTCATGATATGAGATACTTTTATTGTATTTTTTGTTGATATTTTGAGGCTGAGTCGAGACTCAAGATTCAGGACATGATTCATTGTTATGTGTGATGTAGCAATAGATATATTGCACATCTTATATATTAGTTTTATTCTCATATTTATGTGTTAATGCATTTATTTTATGTTGTGGATGCCTTACATATTGAAAATTTTGAAAAAAAAAATGAATATTTTTGTATTTTTTTAATTTTGTCTATGTTTGTTGATTTTTACCCTTTTTTCCCAAATTTCACAAGAAATAAACAATAAAAATAAACAAGAGAAAGAAATGAAAATATAGACAACAAATAAAAACAAAACAAACAAACAAAAAATCTGGACCCTTGCCGATTTTATCTCAATGCCAATGTTCACAACATTCGTTTAAACCTATCCAAGGAATGGTCTTAGTGTTATCTTAGGTTCAATTGTTCACAATACCTAGACCATGCTTCCCAAGTCCACCCTCTACATATCCCAACTCTTCCTTTTCCCTTTTAATATTCTTGAATTCACTTATATTTTGTATAAGGATTTGATTGAGGTCATGCAAATTTTGGATGTCTTATCCTTGTCATCCAATTTTTGGCACATAAGATGATGATCATTCTTCATGTTTTGATAGTTATAAAAAAAAATTGGTATTAGAATTCCGCAGATGAGAAACCTGCACTATAAGCCTTGTGTTATCATTTTCCAACTGGACAATAGTTTCTTGCAACAAAATAATTAGTTGAGTTAGATCCTCGCATAAAACAGTGCGAAACACGCATATGGATTTCCGAATGAATTCAATAATCTGATTGAGCTGAATACTCAATAATAATACAGAGATATTTTACAAAGATAGAAACATCAAGTTTCTATGCGAGATTCAGTTTCATCTAAGAAACTGCTAAAGAAAAGAAAATAGCAACAATGAGCATTAAACTAATATTAGGAATATTCTAATACCCTCCCTTAATGCTCAATCTATTTACAACACCAATAGATCTCCTGAATTGTTCAAATTTAGCAGGACCAAGAGGCTTGGTGAATATGTCTGCGGGCTGCTCTGTGGTGGGAACATACTTCAGCCGAACGAATCCGTCTTCAACAAGCTGGCGAATGTAGTGGCAATGAGTTTCCCCATGTTTTGTTCGTTCATGAAAAGACGGGATTTTTGCAAGTTTGAGCACTCCTGAATTACACAAAACAAGGAAAGTAGGACTGTTCCTGGGAAAGCATGCATGTCTAAGATACGTCGAAGCCAAACTGCCTCCATGATGCCTTAACTGCTCCTCGATATTCTGGCTTCGGTGGAGGAGAGAGCCACAGGCTTGCTGCTTCTTACTAGTCCATGGTGACAGCACCAGATCCTAGATTTAAATACATACCCAGCTGTAGATTACGATCATTCACCGATTGACTTCTGAAATGCCTTTTTGTTGGGCATTTGTCGAATAAGGTATCGATTGAGTTTGTTGGTATTTCGGCATTTTTTAATCTTGTTAGCCGGCCCAGTCAAGAAATCTGTGTAACCACTAAGTTATAGGATCGGAGCTGCGAGTGGTATAGAATCCATAATCAGAAGTGCCACACACATATCTTAAGCACTCGCTTTGCTTGCTAATCTCAATGATCAGACTTTAGGAGCAAGACATGAAGGCGGGAAAATGTAGCTCACTGAAAAAACTGATGGTCTGGTCTGGTGGCAGTAAGGTAAATAAGACTGCCTACTAATTGTCTGAATAAAGTTTCATCCACAGGAGGAGAAGATGACTGCGCTGAAAGTTTGAGCCCTGGTTCCATCGGAGTTGTGGCTGGGTTGCAATCCTGCATT
>APFE031346287.1:0-27482 GCA_000404065.3 Pinus taeda | reverse complement strand
TGCTTGTCACTAGATATCAGTAGATACTAGGAAGGTCGATCTTGTCTGCAACCTCGACTCATTCCGCGTGACACATGTGGTAGGGAAAGAGGAAAACATTAAATTTTAAATAAGCAAACTTTTCAAAATAATGTAACTTAACAACTAGGAGTCCAAATTGGATGAAATTATTATTTAAATAAATATAGTGAAGGCCTCCATAGATAGTAGTAAGAAATTGAAAGAAGGACTGACAAAAAAAAAATCCCATTTTTCTAACTGTAACAAATAAATTGGTTACCATAGTGGAAACTTCACTGAGATAAGTGGGGTGTTTACAGTGACCCGCATGTAAAGGTAACTAGTTGAATGACATCATGTTCTAGTAGTTGTTGCAACTAGTTCTTTACGTAACTCACTTCTATAATGAATTGCATATACAAACCAATGTTTTGAACACAAGGGCTTCACTAGGGGGAAATACCATATCACACGTGTCCATATTGGGGGATATATATTGAAGGAAAAATGACATAAAATATTGAGCATCTAATAGGGGGTAATGGGTTTTTATATTGGCGGGTATTAAAAATGGAGTTCAAAGTTAATGGAAAAATATAAAGGGTTATAAAAACTGTTAATGAAAAATGGATACCTATAATATCTAGTGAAAGTAGGCCTTTTTTTAATTGGGAAGGTGTAATGAGTTCATGTTTGTAGGGGGTTATATAATGTGATTTTTATAGGTATTTCCCAATACACAATCAAATTAACGGTATTATTTAGTATTCCATGAATGTACGTATATGTCAGAGATTCATTGAGTGAAGCCCCTGTGGTTTTGAAATGGGAAGTCTGGAAAAAGTTGGATCTTGTGCTCCACTTCCCTCTTAGGAGGTAGCTCTTTAGGCCCCTCGAACACATCCCTATATGTGTGTAACAACTCTTCTAGTTGTTATTTATGTTTCTTATTACACTTCTCCAAGGATTAATTTTCCCTCACCAACTCTTCTACAAATTAATTTTCTCTTGAAGACATTAAAACATGCTTCTCTCTAGGACTTCTCAATTTCTTAGCTTGGTTGGAACTTACTAGCAAAATTGTCAACTTTCCCTTTTGAGAATTGACGGTCAAGGACTTTCAATCCTTGATGTGGTAGTACTATTTATCACTCCACATGAATATCACATCCCACATGTACATATAGGGACTTCCAAACACCACTCCACAAACATCAAGGGGAACTACATCTAATTCTACTTCATCAATAAAATCAACAATGAGTAAATATAATTTTGCATTGTTTGGTTAATGCTATTTCTTCATCCTTATTTACTCATCCCAATGCATATGGGCTTTGATTATCATGAAATTCCAATCCCAGTTTGTTTAGCAGCTCTGTTACAATGAGATTCGCTTGTGATTCTGAGTTGAATATAACATAGTTGAATAAAGGATCAATCTTTGTCTTCTTGACCTGTATCTTTATATGGAAGTTTTTGGTCCTATTTTTATCTTCATGTTGCTAAAGGATACTTAGATTCACCTCCTTTTATACTAATGTATACATGATATTCTCATGCATATCCAAGATGACTTCAACGAGGTTTCTCAAATCAGTGCCATGAGGTTCTTCTCCTTTACATATTTCTTTATGTTCTTTAGGTTAACATTTGGATGCAACTTCCAACACTTCTGCTCTATATGATCATTAATGTTACAATGGTTTTGAGTGGTTCCTAGGATATTTACACTTGTGTGTTTTTCCTGCCATATTTTTATATGTTTCCTCTTTCATCTTCCTCGTCCCATTCTTACAAGAATCCTCATGCTCCTTTTTCGACAGATGGCTATGTAGACCTCCTAGATACTTGAGGAGTATGTCTAGGTTTTTTGGGGAGATACCCAAAATTATGGTCATCTTTCTAAACTCTATCATTTATCACCAGACACAAAACCCCTTAATCCTTCATTAGGATGGTGGGGCATCACATTTTTCTCAAACTCAGTCCCTTAAAAGCCTGATTAAGGATAAAAGGTATCAATTTTTTTTCATATTTCTTTTGTTCTTTGCTAACATAATAATTAGTTATGCAGATTTCATGAGACTGAAATTCCTTAGGAAATATCTTGAAAATAAAAATGAACCAAGATTTTAAACTTATAACACATATACATTGAGATATATTCTTTATCTCCTACAAATGTCAGGGTCTGAAACCTCAAGGAAATAAAGTCATAGGGAAAATACCATGTTAACCTATTTAAATCCTGATTTCAGGAGCATTAAATATACCTGAATTTCTCAAAAATTGTAGTGATCCAAGATATAAAAATTGAACATTATTTTTACCAATATTTTGCCTCATAATGATCCAAATTTCATCCTCCAAAACATCTCAAAATAAAAGTAATAATGAAAATTCCAAGTTGACCTATTTGAGGAAGCATTCAGGAAGCCCAAATTCCTCATACCATATATCCAAAAATATAGCAAAACAAGATCTGAAAATTGAACATTATGTTCAATGAGATTTATCCTCACTATGTTCCAAGTTTCAACCATTGAAACCTCCCAAAAAAGACAAATATATCAAAAATTCCAAGATGACTTGTTTACCCCATAATTCACATTTTGGTGTCCACCTTTAAACTCCAAGAATGACCCTAGAACTCTTCCTCAAATTCTTTCACACCTCAGATCTCATTAAATAAGAGTAGAATTTTGGGACTTATATCCCATAGGGAAAATTGAAGAAAAAGAAGCATGCAATTAACAAGGAAGGCATGCATGTGCACAATCGACCCATGAATCTAAAATTTTATTAATATGACATATACCATGAAGAAAATACTTCCCAAATATATTCAATTTCTTTACTCAAAGGTTAATAAAATAATTAACATGTTTACAAGCAATAGAATCCATATCCCCCACATGTTTATTTTTCATAAACATATCTCATTAAAAAAAAAAAATCTATTGAGAATAAACAATTTCAACTATTGCAATTTCAAACATATATTACTTTAATACTCAATTTCATTTATCAAGCGTAGAAGTAATTATCTAATTTATAAAAAGTGATTCTCAAACTTTAGAAGGGTGATCCTCTCTCCATTCAACCATAGGAAATATTTCATTGTATTCTTTCTCATAGCAAGACACCCCCGAGCTAGATTCTTGATGCCTTAAGAGAAAACTAAACTTAAGGATTTATCACATTTTTTAAACCAAATTTAACATAAAATTGAAGGCCACTCTCCTTCACATATAGGAAAAAAATAGTGTTCAATATTGCCATATTTGACCGAGATCATAAGCATTCACAAGAAGACCATGCAAGTTTGCATAACATAAGGGAGTCATTCTATGATATCTATAGTCCCTCAACCCTCCCCTCTTGAATTTTATATATACCACACAAAAATAGGACCATTCCCAGTACATAGAGCCATCTATTACAAAGAAAAGTGTTGCAACAAATTCACTTCTTGTCACATAAGTTGTAACTCATATCTCTTAATGAGTCACAGGGTTTGAACCTCAGTGAGAGGGAAAATATGTATGAGAGATAAAATGGAATGGGATGAAAATATAAAAGAATAAGAACCTCTTTATTGATCCTCCACCTTGTTTTTGTAATCACACCTTGACCCTTCATCTTCCCATCCTCTTACTAGAAACTTCTTGGGAAGATTAACCATCTCATCAAAAGGGAAAATTAAATCACGACATTTTTTTCTCTCAAGGCATCATAAGTTGATAGTTATTGCCCTTCTTTCAAATATAAATTTTATTTTTATCATTAATAAAAATAAAAATCACAACACATAATAGAGTAACATCAATGCTAGTACCTTAGCATTAAGTTCTTAATTACATCACAAAATTAGGAAAATAAAAGGGGTGTCACAATCCCCTCCCCCTGAAAGGAACATTGTCCTCAGTGTTTTATTATTATGCAAAAATCAAGTAAGGATATGGCATTGTCATGGAATCCTCCAATTCTAAAATGGCTTGTTTTGCTGCATAGTGCTTCCATTGTACTTTAACCCACACAATGGTTTAGTTCCGAAGAAGTGTCTCTTTCCTTCCTAGTATGAATTATGGTTCTAGTTTGAACTTTCCTTTGAGTTCCACCTAGATCATATCATAATAAATAATGTGATTAGAATCATAAGCATTCGTTTTAATAAAAGATACATGAAACACATCAAGAGATTTAATGTTTAGAGGTAAGGAAAACCTATAAATGATCCATATGGATCCAAGAATGCCCTCTAAGTCTTCATGAAATTTTCAAAAGTCGTGCCCAAGGAAAAAATGCTTTAAAGGATCGAAAATATCACAAAAGGGATGCTTTTAGCATGGTGAAGAAACCCTTCAGAATGAAGAAAAACACTATCAGGGGTCCTAAAACCCGTGAAATCAATGAAAAACAGAGAAATTGAAGGCGGAACAAGTGATGCATAGTAGCCGTCCGATCTAGTCGATCAACGGTCCAGATCGGATCGGTAATCGCAATCAGTAGGAACCCTCAGTGGAGATCAGCGCTTAACACATATATATGGCGACGGTGAATGGCAGAGTTAATTTGTACTGTCGATCAAGCGCGTAGATCGACGACCCATATTACATCGTCGGGTCACTATCAAAGGATGTAGTGGAGCACTTACGACGACACAAGGGTTATTGTGATGAGAAATTGTGATATATCACATCATTGCATCACATTGGAACTATGTAGAGGAGCGGTTACAATCGGCGGGGGTCATGTGCAATATGCAATATCACGTCGGAACATAGAGCAGAGCTGATATCAATAAACCATGCAAAATCTAGACCTGATAGGAGTATAAATGGATTTGATATGATTTCAAGTCCATAACAGAGCCATTTTTAATGTATTTTCGTGATTTTGTTGTATTTCCAAAACACAAAGGGACGAAGCCTTTCCAATATGCGATAGCAACTTATGAACAGATCCGATATGGGAATGAAGCATATTTAAGGACTTTTAAAGTTAAATATATGGAGTTTTGGTGGAGTTTCTCTATTAAAACACATTTTCCCTATGTTCAATAGAGCGCAGCCATTTCAGGAGTTTCAGAGGCCCGCGGCACTATGGCGTTATAGAATGGGTGGCCACCTCCTCTCTGGGCGTTAAAGAATGATTATATCATGCTGAGACAGGGATTCAAAGTCAACAAAGGCCAGGGAGACCGAGAGATAGGAACATGAAACGAACAAGCAATGCATTTTTGGCTTTAAAAGACACAGGTAGAGAGCATGAGGGGGGAAGCAGTATTCAAGCAAATTTCGAGACAGAGTTTAGGACAGATAGCATTAGGGGAGTCTGTGTACTCATAGAGAACTTGAGAGATTCAATTAAGCTCTTCTTATTGTGTTTTTGTTTGTGTGTGAGGCTGAAATTGAGCTCGTTGTTGTAAACAAAACTCTTCTTGAAGACATAATAGAGAGGCCACCACCCAAGGCTGGACCAGGAGATGTAGCCCAGGAGTATTGGGTGAACTCCTTATTAAATTTTTTATGTCATGTGTTATCTATTATGTTTTGCTACTACTTCATTGTCTGTGCATTTCACAATATTATCAATCCATTGCATAAAATGACATAGACTAATCCATGCATATAAGTCTGTAATACCTTATTAATTGTCTTAGATCTCATTATCAGATCAAGTGGTATCAAAGCTTTAGGTTGCTAAGGTTAGACAAGTTTGTGTTGGACTGTTTATGAATGCTCACTAGATCAAAGCTTAAATTAGGAGAAGGAAAATTGGTTGAATCTAACCCAGAAATTATTAGAGTCTATACTAGGAGGAAAATGGCAGAAGAAAACCCTTTAGAATCAGACTCTCAGTTCATGGACAGTTTCATGACCATGAGAGCCATGGTATAAGAAATATATAGAGAATTTAAGAAAGGTCGGAATGAATATTCTTCTACTTCAAAACAAGACAAAGGAGCAGAAGAATCTCATATAGATGGCTATTATGAAGGCAAAAGGAAAGGAAAAGAGGTTCCTCTTTTGACACCTCCTGACAGCCCTGAAATTAAAAAGAAGAAAACACCTTTCATTAAATTAGATGTTAAATCTGATTTGCCAATATATGATGGAGAGTTAAATGCAGAGAAGCTAGATAACTGGATTAGGCAGATTGATGTGTATTGCAGGGTGCAGAGCATTGATTAAGATAGAAGTAAGATTCAACTGGCCAGCCTACACCTTGGAGGAACTGCCTTGGTATGGTGGGAAGACATGACACAAGCTGACTTGAAAAAGCATGGTAAAATTCTTTCTGTCTAGAGTGAATTTGTTTCTGCAATTAAAAAACAATTCTATCCACTAACTTATATGCAGCAAGCTATGATGAGTTACCAAACTCTTCACCAATTAAAAGGGAAAAGTGTACAAAGCTACACCCAAGAGTTTAGAAAAAGAGTTTTGATTCTAGGCATTTCTTTAGACTCACCTAAAACTCTGTTGAAGTATATAGGTGGTCTACATAGTTATTTGAGACATATCATTCTCATGTTTAACCCTACTAGCATAGATGAGGTATCTATTCAAGATACCCATCTAGAGGCTAGAGGCAAGAATGTGAACCTAGAGATTGGGGGATCATCAAAACCCACTGCAAGAAAGAACAAGGAAAAGAAGAAGCATAAACGGAAAGAGAGGAAGGCCAATGTTGTACAAAAGACCAAACCTTCATGCACTCACTGCAAGAAGGATGGACATGATGATGAACATTGTTGGTCTCTGCATCTAGAGCTGAAACCCAAGAAGTTTGATGGCAAGAAAAAGAAGACTGCTGATGCTATACAAAAAGATTTGGGGTCAAACTCAGGTGATGAAACAACAATTGCAGCCATAGGTATAAAAGGTAAAAATTCTAAAGCATCTACTAGTAATTCTACACAAACTATTGATAGTGAAGAAAATGAGAGAAGAAGACATGAGATTTTTCATATTAGAGTTATTTCCAAGCATCAAAAGATTGATACTTTGTTTGATATTGGCTCACAAGTAAATTTAGTTTCTAAAGCAATTGTAAAGAAATTGGGACTGCTAACCACACCTCATAAGAAGCCATATCCATTAGGTTGGGTATGTGATAAAGTGAAACTACAAGTGACTAGACAATGTAAACTAAGGTTTTCTTTTGGGTCAGAATTTGTGGATGAGGTTGAGTTAGATATTGTTCCCTTGGATATATGTGGAATTGTTTTAGGAAGTCCTTACTTGTATGATAGAAAAGCCATATTATATAGAGCTAAAAATATGTATCAACTCGTTAAATATGGAATCGAATATATTGTAAGAGCTCATAAACTCAAGAATAACTATACTCTCATAAACTTAGGGCAGATGAAAAGAATTGTAAATTCATGCAAGCAATTTTTATTGATGGTTGTAAAGGAAAAGAAACCTAATAAGATAAATGTATTTGAAGGCTGTGATGCTAAAGAAGAAGCTGAATTAGAAAAAGTTGTTTCAGAATATGATATCTTATTTCAAGAACCTAAAGGTCTGCCACCAAAAAGGGAAATTGTACATGATATTAATTTGTAGCAAGATTCTCCATTGCCTAACATCGAAATGTACAGGTTATTCGCTTTAGAGAATGTAGAAATCAAGAAGTAGGTACAAGAGCTACTCGAGAAAGGATTCATAATACGAAGCACATCACTATGTGGATCCCCAATAGTGTTGGTGAGAAAATTGGACGGTTCATGGAGGATGTGCATTGATTACCAGGCACTAAATAAAATAACGATCAAGAATTGTTATCCCCTTCCTTGAATAGATGATCTATTGGATCAGTTGAAAGAGGCTGTTTACTTTTCCAAGTTGGACCTACGTAGTGGTTACCATCAGGTCAGAGTAGCAGAGCAAGATGCATGGAAGACTGCTTTCAAAACAAAGCAAGGGCTATATGAATGGCTAGTTATGCCTTTTGGCTTAACTAATGCTCCTGCCACTTTCATGAGAGCAATGAATGATGTACTCAGGCCATTTATCAATGATTTTGTAATTGTATATTTAGATGATATTCTTGTATTTAGTAAAACATGGGAAGAACATATGAAGCATGTGAAGCAGACTCTAGATGTTTTGAAAAAGGAAAATCTCTATGTTAAATCATCAAAATGTGAATTTGGTAAAACATCTTTGAATTATTTGGGTCATATTGTAGGGGGTGGTGAATTGAAGATAGATCCCTCTAAGGTTGTAGTCATTGTAAACTAGCCTAAGCCTAAGTCTGCTACAGAAGTTAGAAGCTTCTTAGGGGCAGCACAATATTGGAGAAAGTTTATTGCTAACTTTTCCTTAATTGTAGCTCCCTTACATGCTTTGACAGGATTGAAAAAGGTGTTTCAGTGGGGAGGAAAACAACATAAATCCTTCGACATGTTGAAAGAAAAAATTAGTACAGCGGCAGTACTAGCATTTCCAAATCCTCAACAACCATTTGAGATTGAAACAGATTCCAGTGATTATGCCATGGGAGCAGTGTTGATGCAACATGGTAAACCCATATGCTACCATTCTGAGACTTAATTCTGCAGTAGTTAATTATCCTACATATGATAAAGAATTGTATGCATTAGTCCAGAGTGTGAAAACATGGAAACATTACTTAATGGGCAAAGAAACAGTTATACACACTGATCATCAACCACTTCAATACTTGCATTCACAAACTAAATTGCAACAATCAAGACATTGTAGGTGGAAGGGTTTCCTACAACAGTTTCATTTAGTCATCAGATATAAAAAGGGCATACACAATAAAGTTGCAGATATGTTGTCCAAACCAATTAGAAATGCATCTACTATACTTAAGCATAACTCAATAATGCATGAAAGCTACATTGAACAATATGCTCAAGATATAGACTTTAAAGATGTATATGGAGCTTTAAGTAATGGGAAAAAGGTAGAAGAATTAGATTACTATGTTAAGGATTGACTCTTGTATCATTTGGGAAAGCTATGCATTCCACAAACAGAGAGAATAAATATAATTAGGGAAGCACATACTTCTTTGATATCCGGTCATTTTGGGGTAAGCAAAACAATTGCACAACTACAAAGATACTACTATTGGCAAAAAATGCATGAAACAATTTCTAGATATGTAATAGGGTGTACCATGTGTGCTAAAAGCAAGCCCAACAATAGAAAACTAGGCTTGTACGCTCCACTTCTAGTCCCTTCCCATCCTTGGGAAAGTGTTTCCATGGAATTTGTTGGAGGACTGCCAAAATCTAGAAATGGTCATGACTATTTGTATTTTATTGTGGACAGGTTCAGCACAATGTGCATTTGAATACACTATAATAAGCGGATTATAGTTGAAAAAACAACAAAATTGTTCTTTCATGATGTCTGGGTGCATTTTGGGTTACCCACCTCCATAGTATCTGATCGAGACTCCCAATTTTTTGGGAGATTTTGGTCAGGTCTGTGGGAATTAATGGACACTAGATTGAAGAAAAGCATAGCCTTTCATCCACAAACATATGGCCAAACAGAGGTAGTCAACATGACAATGATCTGGTTGCTCAGGGGTTATTACAACAAGAATCCCAAGCTTTGGGATGAACATTTGTGTTATGTGCAACATGCTTACAGCCATGCTAAACATTCTTCTACACAAAGATCTCCTTTTGAGACCTGTTTTGGTTTCATACCAAGGTCTCCCTTAGATTTTGTCTTTGAAAAAGACATAGCAGTTGCTGGGCACAGTGATGTGGACAAAGCAACCAGATTCATTGAACAAATCCAAGAGATTCACCAGGAAGTGCAGGAACAACTGGAAAAGAGCCAAGCCAAATACAAGGCAAGGCATGATAAACACTGGCTGGAGTATAGCTTCCAAGTTGGTGATCAAGTCTGTATATCAGCAAGGATAGAATGCAAGGTGAAGGAAAGACACTGAAACCAATAAGGTATGGGCCTTTTAAGGTACTTGGGAAAATTGGTGAGAATTATTTCCACCTTGATCTACCAGCATACATGCATATCTATTCAGTAGTAAATGCAAAAAATTTAAGACTGTTTGAACCTTCATTAATTGAAGATCCTGAAGAGCAAAGTCAATTGCCTTCCATTGATGATCTGTTGCCTGAATACCTCAATGAGTTGCAAGAAGATACAGTTCTGGACAGGAAGGTGAGGACAACATGCAAAGGAGATGTTGAGTACCTAAGGGTTGGACTCAAAGGCTCAAAACCGAGCAGTGCAAAATGGATAGAGATTGGACAAGTGAGGCAACTATATCCTCACTTGATTGATGCTTGAAAACCAACTTTTGGTGGTCCAAAAGCCTTTTTCAGTGGGAAGGTGTGATCCAAATGGATCCAAGAATGCCCTCTAAGTCTTCATGAAACTTTTAAAAACCGTGCCCAAGGCCAAAATCCTTTAAAGGACCGAAAATATTGCAAAAGGGATGCTTTTAGCATGGTGGAGAAACCCTTCAGAATGAAGAAAAACACTATCGGGAGTCCCGAAACCCGTGAAATCAATGAAAAAAAATAGAGAAATTGAAGGCGGAACAAGTGAAGCACAGCAGTCGTCCGATCTAGCCAATCAATGGGCCAGATCGGATCAGTAATTGCAATTGGGGGTAACCCTCAGTGGATATCAGCACTTAATACATATATATGGCGACAACGAATGACAGATTTAACGCAGATCAATAGCCCATATTACATTTCCAGATCGCTATCGGAGGATGCAGCAGAGCACTTACAATGGCACAAGGGTTATTGTGATGAGTGATTGCGATATATTGCATCACCGCATCGCATCAGAACTGTGTAGAGGAGAGGTTATAATCAGCAGGGGTCATGTGCGATATGCAATATCGTGTCAGAACATAGAGCGGAGCCAATATCAATACACCATGCAACATCCGGACCCGATAGCAGTATAAAGGGAATTTGATATGATTTCAAGTCTGTAACAGAGCCATTTTTAATGTATTTTTGCGATTTTGTTGTATTTCCAAAACACAAAGGAACAAAGCCCTTTCGATATGTGATAGCGACTTATGAATGGACCCGATATGGGAATGAAGCATATTTAAGGACTTTTAAAGTCTGATATATGTAGTTTTGGTGGAATTTCTCTGTTAAAACACATTTTCCCTATGTTCAATAGAGCACGGCCGTTTCAGGAGTTTTAGAGGCCCGCAGCACTATGGCGTTACAGAATGGGTGGCCACCTCCTCTCTGGGTGTTAAACAATGGTTGTATCACGCTGAGAGAGGGATTCAAAGTCAACAGAGGCTGGGGAAACCGAGAGATAGGAACATGAAACAAACAGTCATCACATTTTTGGCTTTAAAAGCCACAGACAGAGAGCATGAGGGGGGAAGCAGTATTCAGGCAAACACTGAGACATAGTTTAGGATAGATAGAATTAGGGGAGTCTATGTACTCATAGAGAACTTTAGAGATTCAAGTAAGCTCTTATTATTGTATTTTTGTTTCTGTATGAGGCTCAAATTGAGCTCATTGTTGTAAACAAAACTCTACTTGAAGACATAATAGAGAGGCCACCACTAAAGGCTAGACCAGGAGATGTAGCCCAAGAGTATTGGGTGAACTCCTTATTAAATTTGTTGTGTCATGTGTTATCTATTATGTTTTGCTACTGCTTCATTGTCTATGCATTTTGAAATCTTATCGATTTATTGCATATAATGACATAGATTAATCCATGCATATAAGTTTGTAATACCTTATTAATTGTCTTAGATCTCATTTCATATCAGTAAACCACTAGCCCAACTCTTTCCAAAATATCAAATAGTTCACAGTAGCGAGGTGCTAATTTGGCACAAGTTCACATTGTCAAGGAAATTCTATTTGGATTAATCAAGATATACACATGATCTCCAACTTTTAACTCCTTATTGATCTTTGTTCTTGTCGGCATAACTCTTCTGACAATCTTGGTTTTCCTTCAAATTTTGTTTGATCAATAAAAAATTTCACTCCATCTCTTGTAACATATCAGGTCCATGAATGACTCTATTCACTAAATGATCCCAATGAATGGGTGTATACCATTTATTTACATACACTGCTTCAAAGGGACTCATCTTAAATTATTCTTGATAGCCATTAATATGAATAAATTCTACCAATGCCAATAATACTTGCATTTACTTATTATTCTTATTACATACATACATAGCATGTCTACTAAATTCAAATTTTTCCTTTTTATTTGTCCATATTTCTGAGGATGATGAGTTGTATTAAATTCTATCTTTTTCCCAATTCCCTCAAACAAATATTTTCCAAAATATTGAATTAAATCTAGCATCTCTATCAGAAACAATTACCTTTGGCATGCCATGCAACCTAAATATTTCTTTCGCAAATATATCAGGAATATCAACTTCTTTGTGAGTGGACTTCATTGGAATAAAATGAGCTTATTCGCTCAACGTTTCTAACACAACCATGATAGAATCATGTTGTTTAATTGTCTTGGGAAATCTAATGATAACATCCATGGCTATAGCCTCCCGTTTCCACTCTGGAATTGGAAGAGGTTGCAACAAACCTACTGGAGTTTTATGTTTAGCCTTGACTAGCTAACATTCCAAGCATCTAGCAATGTACTCAGTCATCTCTCTCTTCATTATGGGACAATAAAAATTATTCTTTACTATTGTTATCATTTTGATAACTTAGATGTCTGAAATATGGTTCTTTATATAATTCATCCATGATCAACTTATTTAATTCCTTACAATTTGGCACATATAATTTATTTTGATATAACAATTTCCCATACTTTGTTAGTTGATATCCCACATAGCTCCAACCTTCGTTTCGTTTCTATATACATTCCTTAATATTTTGAGATTGTTCATAGTGCTATAAGAAACCTTTTATCATATGTTTCAAGCTAATTTTAGTGGAACTAATTGTTTCAATTCAATTCTCTTACAAATTTTGACTTAGGTAATCTTCCATGCCCTTTTCCTTGCCTTTGACGCGCCTAATTTCTAAGTTAAATTCATTTATTAGTGCTTTCCTAGCATTCAAGCAAGGCTAGTCAAATAAATACTTCAGCCCACTGTGGTATGACATCAAAATAAATCTACTCCCAAGTATATCATGTCACCACATATTGAGTGCATGAACAATGGCTACCAACGCTAAGTCATGAGTCACATAATTGCTCTCATGCTCATTCAATTTTTGGGACTCGTAACATATCACATACCCATATTGCATGAGAAATCCATTGAGTCCATCCTTGCAAGCATTAATGCATGCTAAAAATTCTTTGCTTGGGTCCATAATTATTAACACAAGTGTATTGCTAAGTTAGTATTTCAGCTACTAAAAACTTTGTTCACATTCCTTGGACCAAAAAAATTTCACCCCCTTTCTCCACAATGAAGTAATTGGATGACCAATTTGAGAGAATAATTTTATAAATATCTATTAGTAACTAGAAAGTCCCATGAACATCTCACTTTTGTGACATTTTTGAGGGTAGGCCAATCTCTGATGGAGTTTATCATATTAGGATCCACAACTTCTTACATTGAAATTATGTGTCCCAAATAATGGATTTCTTTTTGGAATAAATAACACTTGCTAAATTTGGCATATAGTTTGTGATCTCTCATCTATTTCAATACCATTTGAAGATGCTCCGCATGTTCTTTGTTTTTCTTTCAATAAGGATATCATCAATGAAAACCAAAACAAAGTTGTTCAAATACTTATTGAGGATGTTTTTCATCAAACACATGAATGTAATCGATGCATTAGTCAACCCAAGGCACCATCATAAAATTGTAATTCCCATATTTATTCTAGAAATGTGTTTTAAGAATGTCTTCATCTTTGATTTGAACTTGGTGGCACCCAAACCTTAATTCTATCTTGGAAAACATTGTAGTGCCTCTTAGTTGGTCAAAAAATCATCAATCATGGGTAGAGGACACTTATTCTTAATGGTTAATTTTTTTAGTTGCATGTAATCTATACATAATCTAACAGTGCCATCTTTTGATCCAGGTGGATATTGGTGGGCACCCACCTATTCCACTTGTAACGCTAACATTGTTTCCTTTTAGTTTCCTTAATTCTAGCACAACTTTCTCTTTTTGGTATTTTTTCAGGTCTTGAACTTTTAGATCCATTTTAAGGCCCTAAACGACTTTATTTTGGAAAATAAACCAAGCCCATAACCCATGGTCAAGGGATTTCTAGAAAATTTTGTTGTCCTTTGATATATCTTTCTAATGAGGTATTTTGCACGCCAAACAAAGATCATATGGATGGATTATGACCCTAGGAATTTGGTGTTCCAACTAATCCCAACGGAGCTCACAAATATTTGGTGCTTAATCTCCTAGGTTTAGGTTTGTGGATTTTTAGGGTTTTCCATTGTTTCTTAATAATAAAAATCCCTTTGAGCCTCATTGTAACATAGTTCAGAAGGCATGTAACCATAACATCTCTTCTTAGAGATAAGATACCATCGCTCGAGCTAGTCTATTTCCATTTTGTATTTAGACCATTTTCATTATTTTTTATTAATGAATTGAAGTTTTGTTTTCATTGTAGCTATGTGTTTCTGTTTAAATATGTATTTCATTTTGTCCCTACATAAATCTGGATCATCTTTCTTTTTCCCCAACAAGATACAATGGGTCTAATATACCCTATGTTGAAAATTTACTTCAATTGAAGCTTTAAATCTATCAATTAAGGAGTACTCATGTTGTAAGATACTTTGGAAAACAATACTACTTATGGAATAATATCTATGGAGAAATATATTTCTCTTTTAGGTGGTGCTCCTGGTCTTTATTTCGAAAACACATCATGAAATTCTTGCAAAATTTTGAAGTCTTCAAGATTTACTTTTGTATTACCTACAAATTCCAACACATGTATGACATAAGTTGACATAATTTTTAATAACATTTCTTCAATTTAATTGTTGATACTTCTCTTATAGTCACAGGGTTTTCTATGCCTTTGATAGTTATGGTTTTCTCATTCCAACATCTTTTGATAGCAATCCAACTTAAGATGACATGCCTCTAACCAATCCATGCCAATAAAACCATCATATGATCCTAAAGGAAATATATTTAAACTTACTTTTTTTTATACCCATTCACAATTATTGGTCATGCTTCCACCATTTCAATTGCTTTCCTCTATTTTCTTATAGCTATTTGAACTAACCATGATTTAGTTTTCTTACGTATTTGAAGAGCACATGCATCAAAAACTTGAGGTGAAATATAGTTAAAGTTAGATCCAAAATTAATCGATATGGGAACATGATGATGATCAATTGTACCTTCTACTTCAACCATAGATTTTTGAATATTTTCTTATTGATTATCCAAGGTCGCATGAATCCTAGGCATTTCTCTTGCTACATCATTGACTGTAATAGCCTCTTGTACTTGGTACACCTTTATCTTTCTATCCTCTTGTCTATGGGGACATACTTGGAGTAAGTTCTCTTCTCCATAGCCTCAACATTTCAAAGGCCTCTTTTTTTAATGCTCTGCCTTTCCTTCCACGCTTGTTGTTGGATTCATCTCCTTTTGCATAGGATAGTTTTGTTGAAGCTTACTTATTACTAGAAAACTCTTCCATCAAATTTATGATGATGAAATCATGACTTTTTTCCGTCATTCCATTTTTGTATTTCCTTTTCCAAGACTTTTTAAGTTCTACTGTATGCTTTGATTTTTCATAATAGCACTTAGCATTTCTTATGGTGTCATCTAGAGTCTTTGAATCATCAAACTCTATCCAGACTTGGTAAGGCTGAGGCAGTCCGTTGGTGAATCTTTGAATATTCACTTTCTCATCTTTGGTAAAAGGAACATAGTGGAAAAACTCCAAAAATATGCTCACATATTCTTCTATAGTGAGTTTTCCATGCCTTAAATTGTGAAATTATTTGACCTTTTCATCATAATACCTTTCAAATAAGTACTTCTTTCTAAAGTACTTTTTGAACTACTTCCAAGAGATTTCCTTTTCTCAAATTCTTTTCACATTCATGGGATCTTCCCGCCATATGGATTCCTTTCCATGCATGTTAAATATTTTTACTCTTTCCTTCATGTTCATTGAATAATCATGTACATGGAAGTATTTATTCAATCCTAAAAACCATGTTTCAACTTCCTCACCTTTCTTGATCTCACCATCTAGGATGGGTGGATTTGCCTTATTGAATTCTTTATGCAATGCAACTTTAGAGTCCCTCTTCTTCTTCCTTTTTATGTGATTTATTGCTACTCATCCCATTTAAGCTAGTTATCACATCACTAGAGGAATCAAAGAGGAGTATTCACTAGAAGTAGCCACATTTCTACTTCAGTCTCTTTTCTTATATCTACTCTTGTATTTTTTTATGTTCAATTCGTGTTTTTAATTTTCTGAAGGGCTTCCATTTTCTTAAATGGGTATTTTCCATCATTTCTAGAAATTTTTCCCTATTGCAACTTCTTTTGAATTTCAGACAAACTTTGCAAGAACTTTGCATTCAATTCTTCCTATCCTTCTTGTTCTTTGATCACCCTTTCATTATCTACTTTGCAACTCCAAAGGTCTTCCTTAAAACTCTTCATTTTCTTAATAAGGTCAAGGTATCTTCCCTCTTCTCTCCCCTTTTCTTCAAAAGAGATCATTTTAGTACTACTATATTCCTTTATGTTGGCCATTCTTCTCTTTCTTTTCACTTCCGAGAAGTATTCTTTTCTACTAATATAACACACAATAATTAGTACCATTAAAATCATAACAATTAAACATGTTTATTACCTTTACTTCATTTGTTCCAGGCCTATACTACTTTACATGTTTATCTTGTTACATCAAACTCAAGTTAGTCTTCAACTAACATTAACGTACTTAAATATGCAGCAAAATAATTTCACATAAGTACATATGCATGCATATGCATTGATTTGAAAGTTAAATTATTCCATATACTCAAGCCCATCTAGGTTCAACGTTGAACCTTAACTTTGATACCACTCAGTCACACAACCAACCCCATAATCCTTCATTAAGGTTGTGGGGAATCACATTTTCTCAAACCCAATCCCTTAAAGCTTGTTTAAAGATATGGGGTATCATTTTTTCCTATTTAGTTTTTTCTTTTCTAATTAATTTTAATTTCAAGAGCATTCAAGAGACCTAGCTTCCTCATGTTATATCTCTGAAATTATAGAGAACCAAGATAAAACTTATGCCATAGTTACCTTGAGATATATTCTCTATCTCCTCTAAGTCTCAAGGTCTGAAACATAAAATAAATCAAGTTATAGTGAAAATACCATGTTGACCTTTTTTAAGCCTGATTTCAGGAGCATTTAGGATACCCAACTTCCTCGGGGCATATCTCTGAAATTATAGTGAACAAAGATCTAAAAATTTTACCATATTTTCAATAATATTTCTGCTCGCTATGATCTAAGTTTGAGCCTCTAAAATATCTCTCTCGAAAAAATAAAAAATAAAAAATAAAAAAATAAATAATAATAATAATAAGAGTGAAAATTATGAAATGACTTGTTTGAAGAAGCATTCAAGGAGGTTAACTTCCTTAAATCACATATTTGAAAATATAGATTACAAAGATATGAAAATTGAACCAAATGTTCAACAATATTTCTCCTCACTATGGTCCAATTTTCAACCACTGGAATCTCTAAAAAAAAAAAACCTATAGTGAAAGTACCAACATGGCATATTCACCCCATAGTTCACATTTTTGGATTCCACCATTAAACTCCAAGAATGGCCCCAAAAATCTTTCTCATCATATTTTTCACACCTAAAATATCTATAAATCAGAGGAAAATTTTGGTACATATATCATATAGAGAAAATTAGAGAAAAAATAGCATGTAATGAACATGGAAGGCATGCATTCGCACAACCGAACCATGAATGTGAAGATTTATTAATATGATATCTTCCAGGAAGAAAATATTTTCCAAATAAATTCAATTTATTTACTCAGAGATTAAGAAAACAATTAAAAAAAATTTCAACAACATAATTCTCCATGTGCTTATTTTTCATAAATAGATCCCATTAAATAAAAAGAAAACTTGCTAAGAATAAACAATATAAATTATTATATTTTCATACATATATTGTTTCAATATTGAATTTCATTTATCAAGCATAAAAATACTTATATAATTTATTAAAATGAATTTTTAACTAAGGATGAGTTTCTCTCCACCCAACCATAGGAACGATAGTGCTATATTATTTCTTTCATCCAGCCACCCCTAGAGAAATTTTTTATGACTTGAGAGAAAACTAAATTGAGGGATTTAACACACAGTTTTCAAACTAGATTTAACATGAAAGTGAAGGCCACTCTCCTTCATACATAGGAAAAATTGGAGTTCACCATTTCCATATTTTACTGAGCTCATCAACATTCAAAAAATTACCATGTAATTATGCACAAAGTAAGGGGGTCCTTTTTTATCTTTATAGTCCTTTAGCCCTCCCTATTGGGGAAAAAATCCCCCTCCCCCAAAATTTTTTTTTTTTACAAGTAATAAGATCTAATGACCTTTATAGGGTAATGTAACAATATCTCTAATGGTAGAGCATGATCGAGGGGTGGATTTGTTATTAGTCGCAGATCGAAGGTTAGCCATGGCACTCGCACTTTTAAATCACATGCTAAATAATGTATATTAAAATCTTGATGCATTTAAACCTCCTACAGGTTTCCAGCCCGATCATCCTCGAAACTAATCTAGTTAGCTCTAATGCTGCTATCGCACTCAAAGGGGCGCACGAAATAAGCACTTCATTATTTCCCGATGTGTATCGATTGTCGATTACCCCCGCATCTAACGAATATTAGACTTTATTGCAAATAAATTTGTCTGCTCATTAGCACAACCCCACGAACCCGATAGCACGATCGAATTTGATCTTTATCAAATCAATGGTCATTGCATCTAAACTTGCGCATTGTTTAACATGTTTCTTTCATGCAATGGGTAGATCCCGCCCACCGTGGTTGGTGACCCGCCCTATGCTAATTCTCCACATGTCTGCTTCATCAATGCACATATTAAATCGATATTAAGCCTAAGCGCCACCATATTTTCCCACTCCTCCCGTTATTTTGCTCTCTATGTGTTGTTTGCTTGAGCTCGGTCATGATTTCGTCGAGACTGCAAGACAACCATGCTCATTCTGAATTCAAATTAATTCGCTTGTAAGTTGTCATTTCTCTTCCCTTCTTTAACTATAGTTGTAATCTTGCTCTGTTGAGATGTTATGGCTGAGATAGTAGGGAAAAAGCCCCTCGTGAATGATTTTTCAGGAGTGCAGGACACCAAGGTGTGCCTCACCGTTATTCTTACCTTAAAGAGGACTCTTTCCTCATCAACAAGTACATCAGTTAATGACCAATGCTTGCTTAAGACGGGAATCCTGCATGTAGTGCTTCCCCCAGTCCATTTTGACTCGGATTCCATATTATTATTAGCCAAAAATTGTGAACCAAAACAACAGGAAATATAATTTAAGCATAGTCGTTTTGTTTTTTTAAATATTGATGAGAACATTATTGTGGAAATACTAGGTATCCCAACTCAAGGAATAGACATATCGGATAGGGGTTTAGAAAACCAATTCATTACAAGGGCTGAGGAGGATAAGCTTGAATTCCTCAGAACCCTTTTTGAAAACCTCGACCTTGAGTTAAAGATGGTTTTCCCCATCTAGACTACTTTGATAAAACCCTTTTACTAGAATTTAACATCTCTCTTGATAGTCCTTTTCGGCCTCCTGGACGATTCTAAGGTGGCTAAATTGTTATTTTTAGCAATTCTTCTCATCACACTTAAGCCTAACCAAAAAACCATTAATTTTCCTAAATACTTAGCTCTTAACCTTACTATGTATTTATCTAACAACCTTCCTTTCCTCTCATGCCGACATTTCTCCTATCTTGTTCATTTGATTTTATATAACTATCCTTCATACTTCCTCGCCTCCGGGCTCCTATTAAATACCATAGATGCTAAAGGCAGAGAAAAGTAAGTGGTTCTTTGGTTTGATGGCATATATCCTTAGCGCATGCCATTGGCTTATTCTCAATATATCAATTGCTTTGTTTACCCTTTAAGGGCTAAAATAACTGAAGCCAAAGTGAGTTGAATCTTAGAAGAGCAAGTTAAAGTATTAAGGTTGACTAAAAAAGAGAGTATCAGCTTCCCCAGTATGTAACATATTTACTATTTTCTTATGAGGTATTAATACAAAAAATTGTGCTAAATGAGTTTCATTTTGTGTCTAAAAGGAAAGGTGCATTGTTTAGCTATCCCTATACTATATCTCCTCTAATTTCCAAAAATAAAAATGCAATTGATACCTTGGAAAAAGAAATGTCTTCTCTTGGTTTTACGTAGGACGGCTATTGATGGTATGAACCGCTTGTTATTATTTCCCAACTTAAAAAACAAGTTGGATTATCAGCTTATGTGCATGAAAGAAAACCTCAATTGGATAATATGGTGAGTTTGCCCATATTGTCGAAAGAAGACTCACAATCATCACCATCAATTAGGATTACTAACACGTTCGTACAAACTGATTTTGACCATTCACTAGTTCAGGAACCCATAGAAGAAGTGGAAACTTTAGTTTCATATGCGATTGTCCCCTTAAGCAAGCCAAAAGTTGATGAATTAACTCAATTCAAGCTCGTTTGGCGTGTCAAACCAAAAGAGGCCAATGTGGAAATAGATGATTTTGATTGGTCATTCTACAATGTGGGCATCCTAAAGATACTGCCCCCTTAAGAAGTTACTTGAAGAAAAAGATAAAAATAAATAAAATCTCTTCAGGGAACCTTGAAGATCCTAGACCATGATCCCCATGCTCTTATACAAGTATTCAAAAGAAGAGAAGAAGTCGAGTGTTGTCATCGAGAAATGGAAACTACCATGCAGCTTAGGGAAGAAGAACATAAAAAGGATTTTGAACAGCTACATGTGGTTAGAGAAGAATTAAAGGAGAAGGAAGAATGACACTTGAAACTCCTCAAGGAATATAAGGCCGTGATCAATAAAGCTCTTAACTCTGCCTAGAGGACCGAATCAAAATATCCTAAATTATTACATATTAAAATCACTCAGTTAGAATAGGATTTGTAGATGGCCAAAGAAGAAATCGCTAAAGCTAAGAATAGTACAGAGGTAGCTGTAGGGTGAAAGAACCAAAAGATTGAGCAGATCCAAGATACACTTAGAGACAAAACAAATCAGATAAAAAAACTTGAGGAAATCGCTCATGTCATAGTCACTAGGAAGAAAGCACTCATAAAAGTGAAGGAATAAATCTAGAAACAAATATGGAAACAGATCATTGCAGTCAATGCATACGTGAAAATTATTTCTCAATGTGAAAAGGGAATTATACATAATGCCATCTTAGAAGAAATGTCTACAGCTAAGGTGCTAGAGAAGAGGATGGAGGATATCGAAGCTATTATTGATCTCGTCAATGGTTTGGAGCAAGCAGCCTTCACAGAACTCGAATTGCAACCCAGGGTCGACTACATTTTCTCTTTATATATGTTAAAAATGAAGCAAGTTTCCATGCAGGCCATGCGAGATGAGTTTAATAAAGTGATCAAGAAAATAAACAATTTCATAAAAGAGTGTAATTATTTGGGAATATTTTGAGTGCCTTTGTTCTAGAATGAAGAGAACTGGGCAATCTCTTGGCAAAGATTCTCTAATCAATTGAAGACAACAGAGTAGGATCTAGGTTGTTTGGCCATGTTAGGACAGGAGTCAGTTTCCTCTACCACTATTGTTAATGCACTCTGTAGAGATTTTACTATCCTGGCTGGAGTGAACAAAATCAAATAGTGCCTCTTTGTCAGTAAATACCAAATTATATCTCGACTAGTGGTGGCAATTACTAAATACAAGAGCATGCCTTAGATGTTCACTACTAATCGGGACAAATTAATTAAGGTGGAGTCGTTTTAGGCACAACATGACAATGCAGAAGCTTGCCTCTTCGTCTCATGTAGTCGAATCAGTCCCACCCATGCAATCAGTTGCAAATCAACCGAAAGATTGGAACGAGATGCCTTTCATTACAGCTCAAGCACCAACTGTCAAAGTGCATGAAGCACATGCACTATCTTCCTCGAGGCTGATAAAAAATTCCAAGTCATCAAAGCTGTGAAGGTGGCATCACATTTAAATCATTTCATTATCATGTCTTATTTTACTTTAATTATTTTATTTCCATGTCTATTGTCGAAAGAAGTTATTAAACAATTATCATAACATTCACTATTTAAGGACCCTGTTTCCCATTATGGGGGGGTTGTTGAAAGTGTGGAAGAGACTTTTACAGATATTAAAAATTGCCTGTACATGATACACAACTTTCATTATTAATTTTGAAGACTATTCCTGGCGATTTTCATTTTGTTAGTTTATGTTTCATATGTTATTCTGAGTTGTAATTATAGTCAATTAATTCTAAGGCTTGATCTCGTTTATGCTTTAATTCTTTATTTATTTTTTTCGATATCAATATTGTCAACACAATTACTAAACGAGTTGTCTTGGGTTATTTGTGATTGAGTGTTAGTCTTTTGTTAATATAATTCATGCTTTACAGTGATTGCAACTTTGGATGTTTTGTTATTATGCTGATATTTTCCCACCTTTCTTATAGTGTACATTGTTCTCTAAAATTTCTTCATTCTATTCTTGCGTGAGTACTAGTCCTGATATATAATATTAATTGTTATTTAGCAATAGAATGAGCATGCCTATACTTTCTACACATGTTTTTATATAACCAGAGTGCAGCCTTGTTTTAAAATCGATGCTTTTTTTTTTCTCTTGCTTTATATTTTCACTTCCCTAATCTTCTCTTTTTCATTATCTCCATATTTTATTATTGTTATATTGATCGTTGGGAATCTAGCTTCATAATTATATATCACCAAATGATTTCTTTCCTCCTATGAATGCCATTATCACCTACTACGACTTAAATACTCATATATAGTCTTATATTATTTGCATATTGAAAATATGACAAATACATTACAGGGTTACTCCCTATGGTGTGCTGAGGACCAACAGTTTCACCTAGAGTGGGAGGACTATATAGTCCTCAGTGAATGTGTGCTCACTTGTTTATATGTGGGAATAATCTATGTACCAACATTCTTTTGGCACCATTTTCGAGAAGTTATTAGTTTAATCTGTGGATGACAAATTCTAAACATGTTCAACCACATATTTTATTTGGTTTGGCTGATTAACGCAGTGTGCTTAACAGTTTATACAAATTGTCACGGCCGGTTTCCAAAGCACATCAGGAATTATGCTAGAATTGGGAAGTCTTAGTGCATGAAGACGAATGCAGTCAGCCGAATCCTAACTCTCCTAGACAACAACAACCTCTTAGAGCCTAAAGTTCATTGAGGAATTGCACGTCCATTGAGGCTTAGCTACTGTGTAAGTTCATATTGTACTATTTATTTGTATTGATTTAATCATTATCTACTTTTAATCGTTTTGTATTTATATAAATCCTTTCTTTTTTAATTTTATATAGTTACCATTTTAAAACCTAGATACCCGTAGAAGGTTAACCAAGTCTACCTTAGAGGTTATTTCTTCTCTTTTAGAATAACTGGAAGTACTTGTAACTATAGAAAATAGGATAAGAAAGCTTGATAATTTCAGAGAAAACCACCCATTATCGCCTATGCCTCAGGTAGTCACATCCTCTAGATCACCTAATTTTAACTCTCAAGCCCATCTTTCCTCAGCCTTCTTCCATCCCTCTACTCCTAATAATCCATTGACTTCTCCCTACCAATCTTCCTCCTTGTCACCCACTTCTCCTCCTTCACCTTTGACCCCTCCACCCATGAATGCGTGGGTAAATTCCTGATACCGCCTCCTCAATATACAAGGGACCTTACATAATTTTCATCCTAAATATGGGAAAAATCTCCCTCGATTCGATAATGAAGGAGATCAGATTGCCAAGGATCACGTAATTAAGTTCCAATATTAATATGAAAATATAGGAGTCGAATACGATGATATCTGTATGAGTTTATTTGTACAAGGCCTTGAAGGAGAACCCTGCAAATGGTTCAAGTCATTTGCTCCCAACACCATCAATACTATGGAAAAACTTATCAAGTTATTCACTCTACAATATGGTGTGAAGAAAAGAAATCAGCTTTGGCTCACCAAAATCTCTTCTCTTAAGCTGAAGCCTGACGAATCTATTAGTGACTTTAATAAAAGGTTTACTAAATGCTATAATCATTTGTCCCCCGCAGTCTAGCCTTCTGACACGGCTGATGTTGTGGCCTATAATTCCTCCCTTGACGATGACCTTTCCTATGATCTACGGGAGAGGGAACTAGTGACGTTGGTTGATTCACAAGATAAGGCTTGTTCCTGTGAGGGAAACCTCATTTCCACGAGAAAGAGGGTTTCTCGGGATGTTAAGTCTGATGGGAAGAAAACAATTGCTGGCATTTCTCATCAAATTCCTACTTCCTCTTCTTCGCAAAACCAGAAGATTGAGGAAATATCTAAAATCATCAAGTCCCTAATGAATAAGATACATTGTTTTGAACTAGGGAACAAGCCAACTCTCCCTAATCCCCCTAACCCTCAAAATCCTAATTCGAACTTTCCTCCCAAGAATCCTCCCCCTTTTAATCGTCCTCAACAATAGTAACTGTTGCAACGAGGGCAAAGAGCCAATGAACCACCTCTTTAGCCTCCTTTGAGGAATAATGCTAACCTAGTAGAAGAATATGATGATGACACTGCTAGCCATATCAGAAACCCAGATGAAGGCAATTGTCCAAATGTCACTCCATAAATTATTTTGATATACCTTCTCTGGTTTCCCATGAATATTTGGAGCAGGAGCTCTAGGACCCCTAGTTACAAAGATTCAAAGAACAACTAGAAGCCCAGATTCAACAAAAGTATAATTTAAGGCCTACGAAGAATTGAGAGCCTCCTCTAGAATCCCCTGTTAAAGATCAGCAGGTCACTGGAAAGCCTGCACCACTCCAGCCTGATCCTGCCGATTTAGACTCTCCCCTGCAAAAAAAAATTAGCTTGCAAAATGAGCTAAATAAACTCTGAATTAATATGCCAATAGTAGAAGTTTTGAAACTTCCAAAGTACAAATAGGAAATCGATTCCTTCCTAAAAGGGTCACAAGAGATCCCCTAGGAAATAGGATTCACATATGATATCAACGTATAGGACGATGCTCCTAAGATCTTCTTAGGACCTATTGAACCCAAAAGTGGTAATATTGTCCTTCCTTTCTATGTTAGTTTGAATATTCATGATTGGAATCTTCAAAATTGTATGCTTAACTCTGGAGCATCTCATAATCTCATGCTTAAGGAGATTACAGAAAATCTCAGATTGAGCATAACCGAAGAATACCATGACCTTTTCTCTTTCAACTCTCGTAGGGTTAAATGTTTAAGGGTTATTAAAGACCTAGTAGTTGTTCTGGCTCAAGTCCCTTTTAAAAGTCTGGTTATGGATATAGAAGTGGCCGACGTTCCCCCTAAATACAAGATGCTACTCTCAAGGAGCTGGGGTGCCAAGCTTGGTGGGTCACTCTAGTTAGACCTTTCATACACAACCATCCTCATGTTTGGAGGAGGTACTCGATGCCTTTATAGAGAAACCAGACTGACTTACACTATTAGCTCAGAGAAGAATCTCGAAAATTCTCTAATTTACACCATTGAAGAAAATATGGGAAATTTTGTGTTCTCCCTTTTGGATAAGGAAAAGGCTTCTCTTACCGAAAATGATAGTCTCCTAACTTTCCCTTTAGATACCAACACCATGTGGAAAATGTACTTCGATGTCACTTCCTCTAGAGTAAGATCTAGAGCAGGTATTGTCTTAATCCCTCTTTCTTAGAAAAACTCCTCATTTTCCTTTAAATTAAACTTTGAAATGACAAATAGTATTGTTGAGTACGAAGAACTCCTCCTTGGGTTAGAAATCACATGCAAACTAAAAATTAAGAATTTATCTGTATATGGCGACTCAAAGTTGGTGATCAAATAAGTAACTAACAAGTGCCAAGCTAAACATCCATGTTTGCATGCCTATAGAAACCAAGTTTGGGATGTGATTGATAAGTATTTCTCAACTATTAATTTCATGATTGTTCCCTACTAACATAATTAGTTAGTTGATGCTTTGGATGTCACAATAACCACTTTTGCTTCTCCCACTGGACTCAAAATCAAGTTCAAAATAGAGGTTCTCTATATGCCTTCAATACTTGACAATGTCAAGCATAGAGAGGCATTTGAAGATGAACAATAAATTAAGAGGTTCATCCAATTGATTGGATAATACCCAGACCAATTTATTGATGAAGACAAGGATATCAATGTGGCACAAACCAACGTTCCTCCTTTTAAGCCCAAAATTGGTGAACATGGTGTAATCCAACTGAAAATAATCATATTCCTAGAGGGTTAATCCCCCTAGAAAATATTTTTAATCACAATGACATTGCCGCCACTCTGGCCGTTAAACCTCCCAATGTTGAGGTGGAAGCAGTTGACATTTCTACTACTTCTAAATAGAAGTTAATTAATTTGTCCTATTAGCTTTGCTGACAAAAATCCGAAGTCTTCCAAAGCACTCCCTAAAGTCTTCAAAAGCACTTAAGATCATCCATCAATCGAAACAAGCGAGGGAGGAGAGCCATTGGAAGGGAAAAAATGCACTATCGGGAGGCTCAAACACTTCAAAATTAGTAAAAAACCATTATCGCAGGCTTAAAACTGAGAAGGCACAACAGCCATTAGATCTGGCTGATCAATGGCCCAGATATAATCGGCAAATCTAATCGGTGCAAGTGGGCAGTGGTAATTGGTGCTGGACACCACCGATCAGCGATCGCCGATAATTGGATCAGTGGGTCGTAATCGGTGGTATCGACGTGGACAGAAGGGGCAGTGAGATTGCGATCAACAATGCAATGTGGACCGTTGATCGTGTGTGCGGATCGACGACCCACATCGCATCACTATATCGTTATCGGCAAAAACCAAAGGGCAGGACCTTTGCACATTCATATGCGCCAATGCGATTTCACCCGAACCCGAAAGGGTTCGAAAATGATATTATATAGCATTTCAAGTCCACTATAGGCTATTTTCAATGCATTTTTGTGTGTTTTGATTGTTTAAACAAAAATACAAAGGAACCATGGAATAAGCCAAATGTAACTTGTGATAGCAACAAGGCCGGACCTGATGGGTGCCAGAGGTGAAATATATATATATATATATATATACATATATATATTCAGGTCCGCAAAGGCCGATTTCACT
>APFE031346277.1:0-21814 GCA_000404065.3 Pinus taeda | reverse complement strand
TTCATCCGAGGAAATAATGCCCCGTGACCTTTATTATCCAGATATGTCGATAAAAAAATCAAAATGTGACCCAAATAACTAAACAACTAAGCATGATGATGCCCATGATAGAAAACTATGGCACATCAACCTGACACAATAATCACGTAAGTGGTCCTGGAACTTCAACCATGTGTCGCTGGTATCAAAGAGGTATATCATCTACCCTAGTCTCTAGGATGTCTAAATTCAACCTCTCTAGATTGTGTTCTAGCTCCGTTAATGCCTCCACTCCATCTAGGTTAGCTGCCGCAACTGTTATAGGCTCCTCACCTTTCCTGTCAAAGTGTCTTAGCCTTGTTGGTCAGCTTAGGCCCACATCTGCATATGCCTTTTTGATAATTAGCCTTTGAAGATTGAAAACAAATAAACTATTAAAATTTAAAAACAACATATCAAAATGAGAAATTCTTACTTAGGTCACCCCACTACACTCTTGTTGGGTGTGGGATATCAGGGTCACCTATGTAATCCATCACTGCATATGGGAAGTCCTCAATAGCAATGATTTGTTGACCCAAACAGTAAAACAACTTGGGCTATATCTCACCACCGGTCCATCACCTCCATGACGTGCCATAAGCGGGACCCATATCAACATACGTGGATCTTTGGGACCTCCCTCATCCGCTAAAATTTGCTCTCGCCGAAGGAGTGGAATCCTCTCTAGGGAGAAAGCAACCAAAATTGCACCATAACTGAAGTTCTTTAGTTTGTCATTTTTGCATCTGGTTAGCTATGCTTTCATGTTCATAACCACTACCTCGGACCGGTTAAATACCATGTATTCCCAACATTCTATGGCAGTCTACATCTATGCCCGTGTGGTCAAATGAAGAGTTGTGTTGCCACACAATTTGATGACGGTAAAAACTATGGTCCTCAAAGGCAGGATCCTAATGGTCTGAATGTCAATCCTGCCATCCTTGAGTTGTACGCTCCCACAAGAACGTCGTAGGTGCCCATCAATAGTGTCTCCATCTGTTCTTTGACCAAATAAAGAAATACCATCTCCTCTACGAGAAATCCCAGTCAAGAAGTAGATGTCATCAAAATCAATGGTAACATGATGATCTCTGATCACATACCTTTGTTCGTGGACATCCTAGGTCCTTACCAACCATGTCATTAGATTTACTTGAGCTTTCATCCTAGGAAGGAGCTAGATTTTCAATAGGCCATAGGTTCTCAAAGACTGCAAAGTAGTTGGATTTGCTAAAATTGCTAAATCAATGGCTTCATGCTCTCTCTCCCTCCATTCCATTTTGGAATAATCCATAGACATGAAATAACATTTCAAAGGAGTTAGAATCAATCTTGAAGCCAAATCGCTCATTTTTTTGGGGTTTATTTTGTTTGTTTTAGAAAGTCTCGGTGTTTGCGTTTCTGGTCTTTTATAAATAGGGCGCAACTTCATGGGTTTATAAGAAATTAGATTCGAGTTATAATTCCAACCTGGGGACGGACGTATCCGTCAAGGTTCCGGTTGTGCTCGAAAAAGTGATATAAGAATTTTAATGGGCAACTCTCTCGCGATTTGGAGAGGACTAGAGCTCTTCTGGCAGGTGGCAGCCGTTAGGAATGATACGAGTATTGCGAATGAATGAGTTGTTGAATTTTGTATCATAACCTCTGCGCTCTAATCATCTTTGTTGTTTTCTCCGTCACGTGGAGTTTAATTTTTAAGAATGTCTTTATTGTTTTCTGCGTCACGTGGAGTTTAATTTTTATGAATGTCTTTATTGTTTTCTGCGTCACGTGGAGTTTAAGTTTTATGAATGTCACTGGCGGCGCTTTTTTTGTATATGATTTTTGGGGCCTCAAACACCTTAAATCACCCCATCACACTTTTACAGTTTTCCTCTTGGATATTATGCCTTGCCCAAAATTAAATCCATCATGGTTTTATATAAAACTATGACACTAGCTTACTTTTACAACCACGTCACTGGTGGGATGCACTTTAATTTAGTTTTATGCACATTTTAATCCTCACAGCTCTGAACTTTCGACCTATGCAACTGCACATATTTATGAATTTACTTTTGGGATTATGTTCAAACCTAACAACTCTCTTCATCTTGAACCGGTATTATGCAAAGACATATAGTTTACCTTTGATATTGCGGCAAAACCTAATAAATCTATTTATTCTGAACTCAACAAATATTATCAAACAAGTCACATGTTGATTAGTTATATCCGTCACACCTTTTATGTTTTTTTTGGTCAGGTAAAAGGATTAATATATAGAAATAACTATATAAAGAAATTGGGGTTAAATTTGAATTTAGTTATTTAGACATTTAATTAATTTGAATTTATTAATATTTTAAATTAAATTAAAATATATTAAAGAAACTATTTCAATGTCGTAAGTTTATATTTTGTATTTTTCAAAACGTTAAATTTAAAACATTTGATTAAAGTTGTTAGCTTTGTGTTTCAAAATAGTTAGGTTGTTTTGAATATCCAAAGAGATCTATGTGAAGTGATAAAAAATTGGTTGATTCAAAATAAATTCATTGTGTTTAATTCTTGAAATTGGTATCATCCCAATAAGGAAATATACCATGAATAAGGTACCTTTTCGCACTTTGTTCATAACTTAGTATTATAATTATCTATCCTTGAAGGATGCATGTAGTTGGGAGGATGGAATTTACAATGACATGAAGTAAAAGTCTTGGTTATAGGAATTTCTTTCTAGGAATTAAGCACTTTCTCATGCATATTTCTTTGTTCATATGTTTTTTGATCTTGTTTGGTAGTCTAATAAGTAAAGGTATCTCGTATTAATAGTAATATTTGTTTGATATCTAAAATATATTGTGAATTATGAAATTGATTTGGGTTTAGAATCTCAGCTAAGGAGTGGAAGAAAAGTTGGATTTTGTAAATTGGATTGGATTGGTTGGGTGTTTTGGTTTGTTAGTTTTTTTTTTGTCTGGACCCCTGTAAGGACTGTTATTAGTTTTTTTTTTTTTTTTGTCTGGAACCCTGTAAGGACTGTTATTAAAATTTGGACAGATTTCTTGTAAAATCTTATCAGATTAATTCTATCAAATTAAATGCAATTGCATATCTGATTCTCCCATCTGGTGTCGGTCCATGTTGCCCTGAGTTTTCTGGCTCCATTACCAAACCAACTTATTCCTCCCTGCCGGTCCATGTGGCCCTGAGTTTTCTGGTTCCATTACCAAACCAACTTATTCCTCCCTGCCTATCTGGGATCAATCTCTGGTTCCCAGATCCAGAGGAGTTTGAAATTTTCAATTCCAAAATCCAGCCCCTCCCTCATCCCTCAAAACAGATTTATTTTTCCCCATTTTTTTATTTTTATTTTTATTTTTATTTTTTATTTTTTTTGTATATTTTCCCCTCCTGTCTTTCATGCTCCTCTTCTGTCTATGTATAATATTTCTTAGTGGTCACTGCTCTTCCCCTTTGAAACGTGTAATTCCATTGGTCGTATTAGTTTAGGGTTAGGATTTTTTTTGATTAGTTTTTTTTAAAGGCCGTTAGTTTATAATAGTTATTCTATTTTGATTTAAATTTCATATTTTAACAATTTATTAATATTACACATATTTCTATCTTAAATAAGACTAAGGAAAAAATAATTATATATCTGATTAATTTATTATTTCTTTTAATGTTTTGCAAATTAAATTAAAAATGACATTAATTTTTTTTTTGTAAAATTTATATTAATAATGCATAATGACTAGAGGATGCATGCTAATCATGTTGGTCTATTGGTATATGGGCTCTCTCTTGTTTTGATTCTCTCAATCTATTTTTCCCACTGTTAATATGATGGTGAATCAATTGCTGGTGAATAGATCCAATAAGAATAAAACTCTAAAAATTTTGAGAAATCGAAAACAGTTATATAACTTTTTGGCTTAATATTAATCGGATGGAAAAAAAAAAAATAATAATAAAAAAATAATCAATATAATAAATAACTTAATCTTTTTAATATTTTGTTAATAAATTTTCATTATAAAATGATAATTACGACTATAGGTTTACAGATTAAAATCATAAATTTTAAAACATATTAAATACAATAAAATTATATTTATTTTAAATAATCACACCATCACCGTTTTAATTTTATAAATTTAAAATTAAGAAATATTTATATTAATTATTTTATATTTTATTAAAATAAATACTACATAAAATGTTATATTATGTTATTTCCCGCACACACATGTATAAAAACATTTAGTCGGTATAAAAGTAAAATTTTAAACTAGAAATTCTTCTAACATATTGTAGAATGGTGTACAACAACCTGCAAATAAGGAAAACAACATAGTTTTTTGTAAAATATATAGAGTTAGATAAATTTATCATGTTATCTTCCCATCACAAAGGCATTTTCATTTACAAATTTGTCATGCAAGAATTCTTTTTATACAACGATCACAATGAAATAGATGACTCGTCGTTTTATAGAATAAAAGAGTGAAGGCTGACTTATGATAGGATGGGCGGATGACATGAAAAATTCAGTTAGTGATTTTACTAGTTTGCGGTAGGGCGGGGGCGGTTGAGAGGATTGAGTCACTCATCTTACTCAGTCCAGTTAATTTTCAGCTTTAATAATTTGATCTTGCTGTTGGTGTTGACGCTGGTGTTCCCACCAAAAGGGGACTGCTAGGGTATTCAACCAATAAGTTGCAGCAACTGGAGCCGGGTCTCTCTTCCCCGAATATTTGGAAGGTTTATCTTTTCCGATATAACTATCAATGAGATGGAGATAATTATTCAAAGGTTTACACTTGTTCAGTAGTAATCTAAATAACATTGTTTCCATGTTGGTCGGTGTAGCGTCAATGTCAATCGCTCAGCTGTTCAATGGTAATCTTGATTACAGTGTTTGCCTGTTTAGGTCAAATCAGAATATTGTTTTGTAAATAACTCCCAGGTTTAATGGAAATCTTAAGAACAGCGGTTCCCTGATTTGGTCAGGCCATGCTAGCAAGCCAATTATTTTACATCTAAGTCAAATTGTTTGACGTCAAGTAGATAAGAATCTAGAAACCCAATTCGAATGTGAATATCATTTTTATAAATTTTAAAAACACAATTAAAATGTGAATAATATTTTTTTAATTTATATATATATATTTAAATTTTATACTTAAATTTTTCAGATGTGCAATGCCAATCCCTATATGCTTGTCATGTGTATCTTACTAGACCGTGGTACATATATATATATATGAAATTCATCAGCAGCAGCAAGCAGGAATGAGTTCCTGGATTCGAAGTAAGTAATTTTGACACGGTAGAATGAGGCCATAAAATTGACTTTGAGTATGAATTATTTACGGGGTATTTCTCCGGCATCAGCTTTGAAAAGTTTAATCGTTCAAACGTGCGCACGTCTATTTCAGCCCCCGTCCCAATTTCTAATTGCTGACGTCCCTGTGAGGCCATCCCCGGCTCTTCGGAGTGAGTGGTTCCAAGCAAAACAATGATACAACAACTTTAACCGACATATTTTTCCTGTTTCATTGGAGAATTCGAAATCACCGGTGTTCCTCCGGCTCGGGATTCAGAATCTCTTTTGACGTGTCGAAAAATATGTAATTTCTCTTTCCAACGATGCTACTAACTTGGACCTTCACTCATAAGCTGCGTGGCTATCAGAAGTGCGAAAGTAATATCGAGGCAGGAGGCTGGTTCGCATGCGTATCCTACAGGATTTTCTTTTAAATCAATCACTTATTGGTTCAATGGTAATTTTAATAACAGAGTCCCTTTTTTAATTCAACCGATAAGGTCGTTGAATTTGTCACATCTATTTTACAGTACTGTAGCCATTGCCGTACTATCAATAGGACACTCGTTCAAGGCTTTCCCTACCGAGCTAACGATATGCGTGGTCGTGGGAAGTCTGGCCAAAAAAATTTATGAAATCTTGCCGTAGTTGTGTTTGAAGTGTTTTTATGGCAGATATAAATTCAACATCATCAAAAACCTCTAAAACATTTAAAATCTTGAAGTTTGACCATTAGAGAGGCGAGCAAACTTCAACCGTAATTGTAAACAACCCGTATAAGGTAAATCTCACATAAAAACATACCAATATAAATGTAAAAATAATGTTTAACATTTAACATTTTTAATTTAATGTAAACACTATTTAAAAATCAATTTAATTATTGGTATATATAAACACAATATAAATTTATAATATCCAAAACCCTAATCTATTTATTTGGATTATATTATAAGCATTATTTATATAAACAGTGTCATGTACTAACACGCACTTATAAATTGACAATGATAAATGCAATAATCTACAAATAAAAATATCGTGATTATTTTATAGTTAAAATAAATTAATAATAAAGATCAATATTATGTGTGAATGAAAATTGAGCTGTCTTCAGTAAAAATTTTTGGAAATTTTAGTGATGAGTTTTCTCATATAATTTTTGTAAAATTAGGCAAGAATTTATGGAAATGTCAGCCATGGCATGTAGCGCGGAGCCTGCAAATACGCATTGAACAAATCTTTCTCTGGAAGCTAATGGAACGACAAAAATTGCCTTCGATTCTGATAGAGTGAAATAACGTAGTTTTATCCCATGGCATCTCGACATTTATCCTTAGCACTTCCATAATGAAATAGGTCAGAATCATTTTATTACACGTTAATTGATAAAAGAGAAAAGGGTTAGCTTCTGATAGAGGGTTCTAGGCAGTCTTATAATACAACCACTTGTGCTGGTCACATGATTGGCTCAAAAAGAGCACATCACATGATTTGCTCGAAGAATGCCCACGGTGATAATAAAGCCTTAGAAAAAATTCAGTCAGTGATCTTGCTGGTTCACGGGGGCTTCGGAGGAGTCAATCAGTGATCTTATTAGTTCTTGTTCTGCTTGTGTTGCTGGTGTTGGTGCAGGTGCTGCCACCAAAAGCGAAATTCTAGGATCTTCTATCAGTAAGTCGCAGCAACCGGAGCAGGGTCTCTATTCCCTGAACTTTTGAAAGGTTTGCCGTTCCCGACATAACCGTCAATTAGATGAAGATAATTCTTTAAACTGTGGGCGTAAGCAGGATCAAGATTATGGAGCTCTTTCAGAATGGGAGAGTCGTTATTATTCAAAACAATTTTCACGCCCACGTGAAAATATGTCCAGGGAAACCAATCCAACATTTGACTCAACCATGTCCAGCAGTTCTCGTTGAAAACAAGTCCAGGAACTTTGGGAACAATATCGTTCTTGTTCACCAACCGCAACACCTTCACTCCCACCTCCGCCATTCGCAGGGCGAATGCCCTATTCCCAACGCGTGGGCTCGCGAATGTAAACACAGTCACAGGTATAGGCTGTCCCGGCAAATTTGCGTTAAGGTTTCTCTTAACGTCATATGAGCTTAAGGTTGCGAGAGCAGCTCCTAAGCTGTGTCCAGTTAAAGTTACGCTCAAACTTTCTTCCTTGTATTCATCTACCAGTCTTAAAATTTCTGAAATAACAGTATCTCTTGCAGATATTGAATTGTCTCCATGAGAAGTGTAACAGCTTAAAAATCCCTCCTCCACTCGGACGCCGTTGTCGTTGAAAGGAGCAGTAGACGATAATCCGGCTCCGATGCGCTTGTGTTTGAGAGGAGTAATTGATAATCTGGCAGGAACTAAAATATCTCTTGCGTCCTCTATCCATTCCTGAGCCGTTTGGGTTCCTCTCCACGCTACTACAATATCCCGCCGTCCTAGTCTTCGTATCTCTTGAGTATCTGTGCAAACTGCAATAAACCCAATCCACACAGATTGCTCTATTTTCCTCCCTAAGATATCTGTGTCCGCATACAAATATTTGGTCACTTTATAGCCCTTGGGGTAATACTGGGAATCACCGGCCATTTCACAGCTGTCGAACAATTTATCAGGACTATACTTAGCCCCACCATAACCATTCATCAAAAGTTCACTATCAAACGCATCGTAGCACAACTCTGCAAAATCACCATATCTGAGAATCTCAGCTTTGAATACTGGACTTATGGGATCTAATAACCCATTCCACGAGTGTGCTCCTTGAATATCTTGCCACATATCTGCAAGCGCTATGTTTTCGTATCGGCCCATCTCTTTTACTAGTGGGTGTCTTGAAGAACAGGCGATCGATTTTCGGTTTTGGGTCCGGATCAGCTTTTCATGGAGAAGACTGCCCTTGCTGCTTGAAGCTGTAAGGAATGACGGGACCATCCCCATCCTTCGTAGTACTGAATACAGGTGGTCTGTGAAGCGAGACATGAATTTCTGAATCTCAATGTCCTCAAGTATAAAAAGGCCGGATATCTGAAAGACAGTTCCGCTTCTGTGGTTTTATCCAAGTTGTTAGCTTAGTTTCTCTGGTGTGCAATGCCAATCCCAATATGTGTATCTTACCAGAGCTTGGTACGCGTATATATATCCATATCATACACGAAATTCATTAGCAGCAGCAAGCTGATTGATTTCCCGGATTCGAAGTTAATAAATTTGACACGGTTGCATGAGGCCAAAGGATTGACTTTGACTATGAATTGTTTACATGGTATTCCTCTGCCTTCAGGTTTTAAATTTTTAATCGTTCAAACGTGCGCACGTCTCTTTCAGGTTCCCCACTCCCTTTCCCCCAATTCTAAGGGTTTCAATTCACTCTGTTGCCCGTTTTTTCTTACAACTCAATCACTTATTTGTTCAACGGTAATCTTAATAACAGAGTTTGCTTTTTTGTTAAACGGAGGTGGTCGTTGAATTTGTCAAATCTATTTTACAGTTACCGTGGTCACTGCCCGTACTACCAATAGGAGACTTGTCCAATGATAATCTTAACGGTAATCTTATTTACAGTCAATTGATAAGGTTGCCGAATTTGTCAAATCTATTTTGCAGTTCCGTGGCCACCGCCGGTATCATGAATTAAACCCATGTTCAATGGTAATCTTAATAGCAGTGTTTCCTTGTAGGTCGGTCGACCATTAATAGCTCAGCTGTTCAATTGTAATCTTGATAACAATGTTTAGGTATTCAAGTCAAATCAGAATTTTGTTTTTATCAAGAACTCGCTTGTTGAATGGAAATTTTCATAACAGTGGTTCCCTGATTTGGTCAGGCCATAATCGGTAGTGGAAAATAATAACATCGAGTAAAGTGGATAAGAATCTAACTCAATTGTTTGACATAAAGTGGATAAGAATATAGAAACACAATTAGATTGTGAATATTATTTTTTTTAATTTCAGAAAACCGACAAGAATGTGAATATTATTTTTTGAAATTTTAGAAACACAATTATAATGTGAATAATATTTTTTAACTTTTATATTTAATTTAGAGTGCCAATAATATATCTTTTAGTTCTATATTTAATTTAAATGTATTATATGTTTTAATTTAATAAATATGGATATTAGTTGTTAGGTGGGTAATAGAAATTTGTGATATAATACTAAAATTTTAATTAATAAATAATAATTGTTAAGTGGATAGTAGTTGTTAGGTGGATAATAGAGATTTGATTTGTGTAAAATATTTTAGAATATAATATACACCAATCAAAGGTTGATATGATTAATTAAAAAAAAATGTCATATCAAATTATTCATGGTTTTTCGGGATGTGGTGTTGATGAGTCATAATATTGCTCAATAGTATTGTAAATATCTATAGTCAATAATCTTGTTTCATACTTTCTTAAATGTATAAATGTTTAACGAAACTTATAAATATTTTTACAAGTAATAATAATAATACTAATTTAAAGTAAAGTTATATATATATATATATATATTCTTCTCTTATATGAGATGTACCATATAGTAAGGGTTTTGATACTTCTTACCAATTCATCTTTATAAGTGTTTGCCATCTATTCAATTTATATGACATTCATTATATATATATATATATATGTTAATTAATTTTTATGTTTTAAAAAATTATAAAAAAATTTATATTAAAGAAATTGTCTGAAAATGTAACAATACATTAATTATGAAATATTAAGATTGCAGGTTATCACTCTTGAGCTATTAAAAATGTCCAATTCTATCACATATTTTTAATAACACCAACCTAGATCCATCTTAATTCGGGATCTGCCATACCCTGAAAGGGACCAAATATATTTTCACTTTAAAAGTGGTTTGCAACTCAAGGCATTTGATCCATCCAAGGGTTTGGTACACTAAGTATTAAGATGTATCTAGGTTGTTTTTATTATTAATTATAGATATAGATATAGATATAATTATTGCTTTTATATTTTATAATTTTATTTAATTTTGCTTTTATCAAGTCAAAATGTTAAGGATTACATCTCTACCATACTTGGATCAAATGTTTATATAGGAGTTATGTTTACTTATGAACCTCAAATCTAAAGAAAAATAATTGTAATAAAAAGTGGATCAGGTGAGGGGAAATCTTAGATAAAATATAATATTGCAAGTTTCCCAATCTTTATTTGCAAAACTTGGGGAGGGGGAATACTAATTAAAATGTAATATTATTACATTTTACATAATATTTCCCATCACCCCAACCTAAATATCAATTCTTATTTAGTATTTCACGTAACCAAGGTTAATTTTGTAATTAAGTTTGTTTACTTTTAAACTTCAAATATGAAGAAAAATTACAATAAGAAGTGGACTGGATGAGGTAAATACTCGATGAAATGTAATATTATAGTATTATGTTGTACACAATACAAGCTAGTAAAAATTGGATAGGGGTAGGCAAAAATATTAAGTA
This sequence comes from Pinus taeda, assembly GCA_000404065.3. Lineage (NCBI taxonomy): Eukaryota > Viridiplantae > Streptophyta > Pinopsida > Pinales > Pinaceae > Pinus > Pinus taeda. The sequence goes on along the minus strand of APFE031346277.1, from coordinate 10,995 downwards.
AAATGTAATAATTACATTTTACCTAATATTCCCCACCTCCTCCACTCACCCTAGGTCACTTTCATAGTGAAGCTTATTATTAAAGAATCCATTAGAATCAAAAAGTAAGTATTGTAAGGGACAGGTTGCTTATTATTAAAGAATCCATTAGAATCAAGAAGTAAGTATTGTAAGGGACAGGTTGCGAGTTAAGGGGAAGGGTCCGAAGCAACAAATGAAATGGAGACCTATGATGCTTCCATGCATATCTACACATTATGTATTCACCCATTCAATAATAGAAACAAAGCATAAAAAGCCTACAGGGCCACCAAACATATCCAAACAATTTCCCAATACGAACATATCCTTAAAAAAAATACCTTTCAAAGCTACATGTATTCAATGCCATCGTTTTGTAAAGCTAATTATGTATCTAAATATTTGCATTACATTACCTTATGTTATGCCTAGCATATTGGCCTAGAGAACGCCTCTTAGCCTATTACAAAATGAATAATTTTGTTTAAAAAATTAGAAATATAATTTAAAATTTAAAATAAAAATATTATATTTTAAAATTTTATATTCAAAATCTATAGTCCAAAATGGTTAAAAAAATTAACAAATAAAGTGCTCTCACACTCTACAACAGTTTTGGTAGCACTAGGGTTTCGGGCCACCTGATGCCGCATAGCAGGTTCTCCTCCTCACTCACGCATCTGTCACCGTTCCTTGACATCGCCCTTTGACTGAGCGAGCACATGTTGGGTCCTCCCGGGGGAGGGAGATCAACCCTGTCCTTCAGATTGTCACTACGTGGCGCACACCGAACACCCAATGATTCATCTTCTAGTTTGGGGGAACAAAAGGGTAAGCAAACTGAAACACCTGCTCTGAGATCTTAATGGAAGTCCCAAATACAGGTCAGTGCATTCCAAAAGATGCAAAGAATCCATGAGTGGTGATTCCTAACCATCGCAAAGAACAATCTCAATAATTCATGCAAGATCATGCCATAGCTATAAATTTATGGGCATTTGGCCCAGAGAATCGAATATTCTCTAATGGATTCAACTCAAGTCGTAGCTGAGAGCTCCATTTGATCTTCGTCTCTGCGCCAAGGGTTTCTTCACAGTGATCTTTGAAGATCTTGATGACCATAAGTTCATTTTGGACAATGGACCATATTTCATGAACAACGTTGGGTTTTTCATGAGGCACTGGCAATACTTCTACAATCCAGAGAACGAATAATCGTTAACTACCCCCATCTGGATCTTATTGTGCTCTCTGCTAGAGGATTTATGGGAATGGATATTCTGGAAACAATTGACAACTCCATAGGTGACTTTGTCGAATTCTCAAATATCACCAGGTGCTGATGATTCTCCTCTTGTGCTTGAATTGTGTCTACATGAACATATCACAACCCCTCTCAGAGTCGGTGGAAATATAGTACCAAGATGAAAGCTGGTTCCATCGTCGAATCTGGTACCAATCCCATCAATACAATATTTTTGGTGACACTCGTTACAGCCGTGACTGATTCTCTCTTTTGGTGTTGCTTAACCCACCAACAGGCTGAAAAAGCATTAAATGATTTCCATTCTAAAGCATGTGGTTGTCATATGTCTTGGTATGCCATTGCCCAAAATATATTACGTGGTAGTTATTTTTTCCTTCAATGTTTAAATATTGCATAATTGCAGTAGTAAAATGACTTAATTTCCAGGTCTACAATCATAAGATGCTAGTGCCTCCATCTCCTCTTCACCCTATTATAGTTGTCGATCCTTTTGCGAAATAGGGGATAGATTTCATCACCTCTAACCCTCACTTGGTCGGGGGGCATGGCTATAGTATCCTTGGAGTTGATTACTTTATGAAACTCGCTGAAGCAATGCCTACATATAAAGACGATGATGAAACTGCAACAATTTTGATTTTCAATCATGTGATTGTTCGATTTGATGTGCCACAAGCTATTGTTATAGACCATGGTGCCCATTTTCGTAACTTTCTAAGGATTGAACTATCAACACATCTCAGCCTATGCCATGATAGCTCTACTCCTTATTATCCACAAGAAAATGGTCAATTCGAAGCCTTCAATACATCTTTAACAAACACGATTAAATGGATAATTGGTATTCATAAAGGAAACTCACATACCATGCTTTTTCCAGCACTGTGTCCACGCCGTACTACCACAAAAACATCTATGAATTTTACTTCCTTCCAAATGATTTATGTCTTGGAGGCAGTATTTACGATTGAATGTGAAATTCCATCTTTGAAACTAGCCATCGAATTGTTGCCAGCTACCTCTATAGAGGAAGAGCATTTTTTACACTTAGCATGTTTAGATGAAACTCGCTTTGAGGTTGCATTGGCTAGCGAGACTCACAAAAAATGAGTTAAATATCAATTTGATGAAAATGTGAATCCTAGTTCATATGCATAAGGTGACCTAGCAGTAGTTTATGATCAATCTCATGACAAGTTAGGTGCAGGAAAATTTGAGCCCATGTGGCATGCCCCTTACATTATAAAATGTGTATTAACTAAAGGAGGCTATGAGCTGGTGGAATATGATGGTCCCCCTTTAGGAAATCCTGGAAATGATCTTCACGTAAAGATATATTATGCATAAAATATTTCATGGAGATTTGTACATTATTTAGTAGTTTTTAGGTGTGTGAAATTGCTTATATTTTACAACTTCCTGCTACTTCTCCTGCTTATCTTGTTTTGCACTTGATTTGCAGATGTCAATATTCCCCCAAAATTACGTTGGATTTGTTGACGGTGCTAGTCATAGAACTCGGAATTTGTCTTCTGCAACCGTGCTTATTTATTCACCCAGTGATGAGGTACTCTCTATTCGTGGAATATGGCTCGGTGAAACAACAAATACTATAACAGAATAGAGTGTAGTTATTGAACTATTATATGATGCCATCTCATTTGGCATTTGGCGTTTCATTGTTAGGTTATATTCACAACTTGTAGTATTACATTTAAACAATGTCTACGCAGTAAGAAGTCCATCAATGTTAAGAATTTCTTTACAGGTCTGTCTTTTGGAAAGGCATTTTGATTACAATAAATATCAACACATTCCAAGAAATTCGAACACATAAACTGATGCAATAGCTAATCGTGTGTTGAATAGACATTTGTTACATTTATAAAGTAAAATAATATTCATCCACATACTAATCAAATTTAAGTTGGAATCAAAGTAGTAGTCTTCATTAGTATAAAGTTTGTATAAAAGTACATCATACCAAAATGTCATAAGAAGAAATAAGGCCCCGTGGCATTTATTATCCGAATATGTCAATACAAAAATCAAAATGTGACCCAAATAACTAAACAAGTAAGAATGATGATGCTCATGATAGAAAACTATGGCACAGTCAACCCGACACAACAATTGCTTGAGCGGTCCTAGAACTCCAACCATGTGTCGTTGGTATCAAAGAGGTATATCATCTACCCTAGTTTCTGGGATGTCTAAGTTCAACCTCTCGAGGTTGTGTTCTAGCTTTGTTAATGCCTCCACTACATCTAGATTAGTTGCTGCAACTGTTATAGGCTCCCCACCTTGCCTGTCAAAGTGTCTTAGTCTTCCTGGTCAGATTAGGCCCACATCTGCATATGCATTTCAGATAATTAGCCTTTGAAGATAAAAACACATAAAATATTAAAAGTAAAAGTAAAAAAACATATGAAAATGAGAAATTATTACGTAGGTCACCCCACTATACTGCTGTTGGATGTGGGATATCAGGGTCACCTATATAATCCATCACCACATATGGTAAGTCCTCAATAGAAATGATTTTTTGACCCAAACAGAAAAAAAATAGGGGGTATATCTCACCACCAGTCCATCACCTCCATGACGTGCCATAAGCGAGGCCCATCTCAGCGTACGTGGATCTTTGGGACCTCCCTCATCTGCTAAAATTTGCTTTCGCCAAAGGAGTGGAATCCTCTCTAGGGAAAAAGCAACCAAAATTTGATCATAACCAAAGTTCTTCAGTTTTTCATTTTTGCATCTGGTTAGCCATCCTTTCATGTTCATAACCACTACCTCGGACCAGTTAAATACTGTGGATTCCGAACATTCCATGGCAGTCTACACCTATGCCTGTGTGGTCAAATGAAGAGTTGTGCTGCCACACAATTTGATGATATTAAAAATTATGGTCCTCAAGGGCAGGATCCTAATGGTATGAATGTCAATCCTTCCATCCTTGAGTTGTGCACTCCCACAAAAACATCGTAGTTCCCATCAATAGTGTCTCTATCTCTTCTCTAACCAAATAAAGAAATATCATCTCCTCTACAAGAAATCCCAGTCAAGAAGTGGATGTCATCAACATCAATTGTAACACGATGATCTCTAATCAAAAGTCATTGTTCCTGGACATTCTATGTCCTTACCAACCATGTGATTAGATCTACCCGAGCTTTCATCCTAGGAAAGAGCCAAATTTTCAAAAGGCCATAGGTTCTCAAAGACTGCAAAGTAGTTGGATCTGCTAAAGTTGCTAAATCAATGGCTTCATGTTCTCTCTCCCTGCATTCCATTTTGGAATAATCAATAGACATGAAATAACATTTATAAGTAGTTAGAATCAATCTTGAAGCCAAATCACTCATTTTTTTGGGTTTATCTTGATTATTTTAAAAAGTCTTGGTGTCTATGTTGCCAGTCTTTTATAAATACGGTGCAATTGCATAGCTTATAGGAATTTTTTCAAACAAGTTGCACTTTTCTGTGTCTAAAAAATTGTCAGTGTACACTAGCCTGATGGAGATAGCTCGTGCAGGGCCAAGGGAACATTTATTGACAAAATCTCTCCAAAAGAAATTGCAAGCCTAAAATGAAAATGTGAACATATGAAAAGATAGATCATCACGAGATCTATCACATAGAGGAAATGGTACACAATTTCATCCACGAGTTGGCTCAGAATTAGTCTCGAAAGTTCGTTGGTAAAAATGCCTCTTTTATCTGCTCTCAAATGGTAAAAACTGAATTAATTTTTATAGGCTTTTTAGAAATTAAAATATTGATTTTTATGATTGGGACTTCTAAAAGTGAAAATTTTGTGTTTGTAACTTAATTTTGTAATTAAGTTTGTTTACTTTTAAACTTCAATCAAATATGATGAAAATTTACAATAAAAGTGGACTATTTTAGGTAAATACTTGATGAAATGTAATATTATACTATTATGTTTTACACAATATAAACTAGTAAAATTGGATGGGGGTAGGCAAAAATATTAGTAAAATGTGATAATTACATTTTACCTAATATTTCCCCACCTCTTCCACTCACTGGAGGTCACTTTCATGGCTAAGATTATTCACTTATAATTATTATTAGACATAAATCAAAAGAATATATTATAATTATTATATTACAGTGATTATCAAAGAATCCATTAGAATGAAGACGTAGCTACTGTAACGGAGAGGTTATGAGTTCAGGTGAAGGGTCCTAACCAACAAATGAAATGCAGAACTTTGATGCTCCTACACATATATACACATTATGTATTCATCCACTCAATAATAGAAACAAAGCGTAAAAAAATATTGCAGGGCCGCCAAACATATCAATTTCCCAACACGAACATATCCTTAAAGAAATTTACCTTTACAATCTACATGCATTTCATGCCGTCATTTTCTAAAGCTAATTATGTATCTAAATATAACATGAAGCTAAGATGCATCTTAGAAAGTTTAATTTCCCCCTTAAATAGGTTATATTACACATGAATACCATGGGTCGATACCATGGATTCTTAGCACCCTGGGTCAATACCATCGGTCCTTCTATTTTTTAATTTATTTAATTTTGTAAGGTTATTTTTATTTTATTTTCACCCAGTTAATATGTTTAAATTATATTAATTTACATTAAGTTACACATATCTATCATATTTTATTTTATTTCTTATTTTAAATGAGTCAAAATATTTGCATTACATTATTACATTATGTTATGTTATGCCTAGCATATTGGCCTCGCAAACGCCTCTTAGCCTATTAAAAAAATAAATAATTTTGTTTAAAAAATGAAAAAAATTATTTTAAATTTTAAAATAAAAATAATATATTTTAAAATGTTATATTCAAAATCTATAGTCCAAAATGGTTAAAAAAATTAACAAATCAAACACTCTGGCACTATACAAGGGTTTTGGTAGCACTAGGGTTTTGGGCCACCTGATACTACGTAGCAGGCTTTCCTCCTCACACACGCATCTATCACTGCTCCCTGACATTGTCCTTTTACTGAGCGAGCACATGCTGGGCCCTCCCGGGTGAGGGAGATTGACATCCTCCTTGAGATTGGTACTACCTAGCTCACACTGAACACCCAATGATTCATCTTCCAGTTTGGGGGAACATAAGGGTAAATGAACTGAAACACCCACTCTGAGAGCTTAATGGAAGGCCCAAAAATAGGGTCAATGCATTCCAATAGATGCAAAGAATCCATGAGTGGTGATCCCTAACCATCGCCTAGAACAATCTCGATAATTCATGCAATATCATGCCATAATCTATAAGTTTGTGGGCATTTGGCCCAAAGAATCAGATATTGTACAATGGATCCAACTCAGGTGGTAGCTGAAAGCTCCATTTCATCTATGTCTCTATGCCAAGGGTTTCTTCACAGTGATATTCGAAGATCTCGATGATCATAAGAGCATTTTGGAAAATGGTCCATATTTCATGAACAACATTGAGTTGTTCATGAGGCACTAACAACCCTGCTACAATCTGTAGAATGAACAATATTTAGCTACCCCCATCTGGGTCTCACTGTACTCTTTGCCAAAGGATTTCTGGGAATGGGTATTCTGGAAACAATTGGCAACTCCATAGATGACTTTTTCGAATTATCAAATATCACCAGGCACCAATGATTCTCCTCTTATGCTCGAATTGTGTCTACATGAACATATCACAACCCCTCTCAGAGTCGGTGGAAATAGAGTACTGAGATGGAATCTGGTCCCATCGTCGAATGTGGTACCAATCCTAGGAATACAATATTGTCGATGACACTCTTTACCGCCACGGTACATGTTCTATGTTTCGGCATTGTTTAACTCACCAAGAGGCTGAAAAAGCATTAAATGATTTCCATTCTAGAGCACGTGGTGGTCATATGTCTGGGTATTCCAGTATCCAAAATATATTACGTGCTAGTTATTTTTTGGTTTTCCATGTTTAAATATTGCATAATTGTAGTCAGAAAATGACATAATTTCCAGGTCTACGATCATAAGATGCCAATGCCTCCATCTCCTCTTCAACCTATTATATTTGTCAGTCCTTTTGCGAAATATGGGATAGATTTCATCACCTGTAACCCTCACTTGGGCGGGGGAGTTGATTACTTTATGAAACTGGCTGAAGCAATGCATACATATAAAGACGATGATGAAACTAAAATAATTTTGATTTTCAATCATGTGATTGCTCGGTTTGATATCCCACTAGCTATTGTTATGGACCATGGTGGTCATTTTCGTAACTTTCTAAAGGCTGAACTATCGGCACAGCTCGGCCTATGCCACGATAGCTCCTCTTTATTATCCACAAGAAAATAGTCAAGTCGAAGCCTTCAATAAAGTTTTAACATAAACGATTAAATGGATAATTGGTATTCGTAAAGGAAACTAGCATACCGTGCTTCTTCCACCAGTGTGTGCATGTCGCACTACCACAAAAACATCTCTGGATTTTACTTCCTTCCAAATTGTTTATGGCTCAGAGGCAGTATTTCCGATTGAATGTGAAATTCCATCTTTGAAACTAACCGTCGAATTGTTACGAGCTATCTCTACAGCGGAAGAGCATTTTTTACACTTACCACATTTAGATGAAACTCGCTTTGAGGTTGCATTGGCTAGCGAGGCTCACAAAAAATGAGTTAAAGATCAGTTTGATCAAAATGTGAATCCTCGTTCATATCCTTATGGTGACCTAGTATTAGTTTATGATCAATCTCATGAGAAGTTAGGTGCACTAAATTTGAGTCCATGTGGCATGTGTATTAGCTAAAGGAGCCTATGAGCTGGTGGATTATGATGGTAATCCTTTAGGAAAACCTGGAAATGGTCTTTATGTAATAAAATATCATGCACAAAATATTTCGTAGAGATTTGTACATTATTCAGTAGTTTTTGGGTGTGTGAAATAGCTTATATTTTACAATTTCCTGCTACTTCTCCTGCTTATCTTGTTTTGCACCTGATTTGCAGATGTCGATGTTCCCTCAAACTTGTGTTGGATTTGTTGATGATGCTAGTCATAGAACTCAGAATTTGTCTTCTGCAGCCTTGGTTATTTATTCACCAAGTGATGATTTAGTCTCTATTCATGGAATATGCCTCGGTTAAACAACAAATACTATAACAAAATATAGTGCAGTTATTGAGCTATTATCTGATGCCATCTCATTTGGTATTCGACACTTGATTGTTAGGTTATATTCGCAACTCGTAGTATTAAATTTAAACAATGTTTATGCAGTAAGAAGTTCATCAATGTTAAGAATTTTTTACAGGTCCGTCTCCTGGAAAGGCAATTTGATTACATTGAATATCAACACATTCCAAGACATTCAAACACATAAACTGATGCACTAGCTAATCATGTGTTAAATAGACATTCGTTACATTTATAAAGTAAAAAAATATTCATCCACATACTGATCAAATATTAATTGGAATCAAAGTAGTATTCTTCATTAGTATAAAGTTTGTATAGAAGTAAATCATACCAAAATTTCATCCGAGGAAATAATGCCCCGTGACCTTTATTATCCAGATATGTCGATAAAAAAATCAAAATGTGACCCAAATAACTAAACAACTAAGCATGATGATGCCCATGATAGAAAACTATGGCACATCAACCTGACACAATAATCACGTAAGTGGTCCTGGAACTTCAACCATGTGTCGCTGGTATCAAAGAGGTATATCATCTACCCTAGTCTCTAGGATGTCTAAATTCAACCTCTCTAGATTGTGTTCTAGCTCCGTTAATGCCTCCACTCCATCTAGGTTAGCTGCCGCAACTGTTATAGGCTCCTCACCTTTCCTGTCAAAGTGTCTTAGCCTTGTTGGTCAGCTTAGGCCCACATCTGCATATGCCTTTTTGATAATTAGCCTTTGAAGATTGAAAACAAATAAACTATTAAAATTTAAAAACAACATATCAAAATGAGAAATTCTTACTTAGGTCACCCCACTACACTCTTGTTGGGTGTGGGATATCAGGGTCACCTATGTAATCCATCACTGCATATGGGAAGTCCTCAATAGCAATGATTTGTTGACCCAAACAGTAAAAAAACTTGGGCTATATCTCACCACCGGTCCATCACCTCCATGACGTGCCATAAGCGGGACCCATATCAACATACGTGGATCTTTGGGACCTCCCTCATCCGCTAAAATTTGCTCTCGCCGAAGGAGTGGAATCCTCTCTAGGGAGAAAGCAACCAAAATTGCACCATAACTGAAGTTCTTTAGTTTGTCATTTTTGCATCTGGTTAGCTATGCTTTCATGTTCATAACCACTACCTCGGACCGGTTAAATACCATGTATTCCCAACATTCTATGGCAGTCTACATCTATGCCCGTGTGGTCAAATGAAGAGTTGTGTTGCCACACAATTTGATGACGGTAAAAACTATGGTCCTCAAAGGCAGGATCCTAATGGTCTGAATGTCAATCCTGCCATCCTTGAGTTGTACGCTCCCACAAGAACGTCGTAGGTGCCCATCAATAGTGTCTCCATCTGTTCTTTGACCAAATAAAGAAATACCATCTCCTCTACGAGAAATCCCAGTCAAGAAGTAGATGTCATCAAAATCAATGGTAACATGATGATCTCTGATCACATACCTTTGTTCGTGGACATCCTAGGTCCTTACCAACCATGTCATTAGATTTACTTGAGCTTTCATCCTAGGAAGGAGCTAGATTTTCAATAGGCCATAGGTTCTCAAAGACTGCAAAGTAGTTGGATTTGCTAAAATTGCTAAATCAATGGCTTCATGCTCTCTCTCCCTCCATTCCATTTTGGAATAATCCATAGACATGAAATAACATTTCAAAGGAGTTAGAATCAATCTTGAAGCCAAATCGCTCATTTTTTTGGGGTTTATTTTGTTTGTTTTAGAAAGTCTCGGTGTTTGCGTTTCTGGTCTTTTATAAATAGGGCGCAACTTCATGGGTTTATAAGAAATTAGATTCGAGTTATAATTCCAACCTGGGGACGGACGTATCCGTCAAGGTTCCGGTTGTGCTCGAAAAAGTGATATAAGAATTTTAATGGGCAACTCTCTCGCGATTTGGAGAGGACTAGAGCTCTTCTGGCAGGTGGCAGCCGTTAGGAATGATACGAGTATTGCGAATGAATGAGTTGTTGAATTTTGTATCATAACCTCTGCGCTCTAATCATCTTTGTTGTTTTCTCCGTCACGTGGAGTTTAATTTTTAAGAATGTCTTTATTGTTTTCTGCGTCACGTGGAGTTTAATTTTTATGAATGTCTTTATTGTTTTCTGCGTCACGTGGAGTTTAAGTTTTATGAATGTCACTGGCGGCGCTTTTTTTGTATATGATTTTTGGGGCCTCAAACACCTTAAATCACCCCCATCACACTTTTACAGTTTTCCTCTTGGATATTATGCCTTGCCCAAAATTAAATCCATCATGGTTTTATATAAAACTATGACACTAGCTTACTTTTACAACCACGTCACTGGTGGGATGCACTTTAATTTAGTTTTATGCACATTTTAATCCTCACAGCTCTGAACTTTCGACCTATGCAACTGCACATATTTATGAATTTACTTTTGGGATTATGTTCAAACCTAACAACTCTCTTCATCTTGAACCGGTATTATGCAAAGACATATAGTTTACCTTTGATATTGCGGCAAAACCTAAT